>LR749546.1:0-107795 GCA_902729485.2 Mus minutoides
AAAAAAAAAAACGACAACTGTCCCATGTATTTCTGTTTTCGATTTATACTAATGATTCTTACTAATGATTCTTGTAGATAATGCTTGCTGTTTCTTAGCTATTTCCCCATACACTATAATTTAAAGACTCCTTGGCATACACTGTTCTTATATTCTGGGTTGTCAAAATAGATTCCTAAATTTATGCTTGGTGGCAGGGAGTAGGGTGTGGCTCAGGTGAGGAGGGGTGAGTTATAGAACTATATCCCCACTTTCTGTCTGCTCAGTTGGGTCACTGTAATGCATGCACACCTCCGTGTGGTTCTGAGGGATTTTGCTTCCTTTGTTAACAACAACCACTGGTTTGCAATCTGCTTGTAGAGTTTTATACCTAAACTACAACTTCCAAACTCTTACATTACTACAACCAAAGTCCAGTCAACAACAACAACAGCAACAAAAACAAAACAGCTACACTGTGGGCGATACCCACAATCCTAGCACTTGGGAAGTGAAGGGAGAGCCATCAAGAACTCAAGGTCATCCTGAGTTACACAGCAAGTTCAGCTTGAGCTACATGAGACATTTCCACAAACATAAAATATAGCAATCATCACTGTGGCAATGTAACCTATAGCTTTGGTAATATCTCAGCTCTTGCTTTTCTGTTTACCTTAATATGATCACTACCAGATGAAGACTGAGAAGAATACTGGCTATGCAGTGCAAACTAGAGCCCTGGCATTGGAATCTGCATGAAGGAGGGTATTCAAGAGGTCTATGGGCTGGATTACAGGTGAATAATGGGCTTATTTAAAAAGTAATTAAAAAGCATTGGCATATAGACACAGGGACAACAGTGAGACAGGGGCTCCATAAATAGACAGTTTGGTGGAGTGTCTGAAGAGAATAAGAGGATGAGCCAGAAGAGGGAGCCTCTTTTTATCCCCTTTGAGGATGGGGAAGTTCACAGCAGGAGCTTGAAGCCAGGAACTCTGACTCCCAAGCAGGAATATAGGTAGGGGGTGAGGATCGGGTTGTATAACAACAACTGTGCCAAAGCCAACACTTCTCCCTTGATGGTAACTGGCACTGGGAATCCTGATAGCTCCAGACTCTCAGACAATAAGGAACCTGTCAACCAGTACGGGTAGCTATGGAGAGAAGGCTGCTTCAAGTATTGTGGCCTGACCCTCTCACGGAATCCAGTTAGAAAGCATAAAGTACAGAGGTTAAAGGTTCAGATTCTGGGGCACAAGCCATACATCTATATCCCTGGCTCTATTCTCAGCAAGCACACTGGCAATGTAGGCAGCTGGCAATGTGAATAGGAGCTAAAGCGGGAATGAGGTAAAGAAAGCTACAAAGACTTAGAAATAATTACCACTATCATTCATTCATCCCCGAGCAGAATACTTTTGTGTGCAGGAGTGCTGTAAACCACATTCTAGGCTTCCAGCACATTAGACCAGCAGTCTAACCTGGGAACTAACCCCATATCAAAGATATATCAAACTGTTTTATATCTTGAATCAGATCCACAAGTTTACCCAGTAATGTGCTCAGAGTGTGACCTCCAAGATCCACTAAGAACCATGTTTGCCTCTTGGCTTGTTTTCTTTTAAGCTAAACTATACAGTGAAGCAGAAGAATGTAGCAAGGTTATTACACTGGGGTGAAAGGGACACACATTTTAAAGAAAACACCAACCGTTATATCTCAATACCTCTAAGAAACCTTTGATTCACTTTACTAGACAATACTATTTTAATATATTTAACATTTAATATACTTGACAAACAATATTTTTTCAGGTAACATATATTGTAGGCTATAATGATTATTATATGATGTATAAATCAATTGCATAATTCTAAAGTATTCTTATAGTTTGAAAAAAAATCAAATGCAAAAAGAACCATGTCTGCAAAATTAGCTCTGGAAGAAATTCTAAGCCATGTCGTTGTCTTGGCACCTACTCACAGAGCCCGGGTGCATTGGCTTGAGTTCTGTTTTGAGGACTGGAAAGTTACCTAAATCTGAAATGATGGCTCATTCTTCTTTGCTTTACTCTGATCCTAAGTTGTGAGTGTGGTTTCTTGTAAACCGTGGACATCAGATTTAGTCTGGTTGAATTTTATACCTACTATTCTCTGGTTGTTCATATTCAACCATTTTTTTAATGTGAGTTCAACAATAAAATGATGGTGGGAGGATTCTACTCCAAGTCAATATGGCTCCAAAGATTTCCACATCTTCGTTAAGTAATTTTTGTTGATTAATGTCGAAAGGGTTGTTGTTACATTCATTAATATTTCTATTTAATTGTAACTGGCGTTATTTTTATTGGTGAAATGACAGGACAGCTAGAATTTCTTTTTATAAAATCTAGGAAATGAAAGACAGAACATGTCATGAGTTGGTCAGCATTGAGCTGCGTGATTTCTGTTATGGATTCATTTGTATATGTTTAGAATGTTTAAGACTATGAAAACAATGGAGAACAATTTTGCTCCTTACTCTAAATAGTAAAAACGAGTTCACCATGTTTGGGCACAAACTTTCTCTCCAAAGAAATGCCAAATGCGGTTTTCAGCACGTCTTCTATTTCTTCCTCATTCACATTCTTAAACTCAACCAGATCTACATCGTCCTTATAACTGAACCTCCTACTTGTAAAGGTGGAGCCCACTAAACAGCAAACCCCTTCTGAGGTCTGCAAGGAACAGAACGATGTGCTTACAAACACAGACGCTGGCGAGGTCTGAAGATAGCTATTCACATATTCAAAATCCTTGATAACGCGAGGCTCAAGGGTAAAGGAGTAGATTTTTCGATATTTGTTCTTTTCAAGGAGGTCTGAGTTAACAAATTCTTCATTTGGTACATACTGCTCTCTTCTGATTTGGTCCAAGTACCAGGTTCCATTCTCCTCTGTCAAAAGGAAGATGGCAGGCACCTGAGGCTGATCCTTCCCAGATGTTAATTCCAGAGGCTCCCACATCTGGTAGGAGCTTCCATAGGCGGAATCCACAATGTACTTCCTGTCACTGATGGTCACCTGCACTAGAAGGTGGACCATTTCGCTGCTATATTTGCTGACTGGAGTTATGTAAACATATCCTCCCAACATTGTAGTTTCAAAGCCCATTTTGGTCAGAGCCCAGTACAGCAGATGATTAACCTGGAGACACCATCCACCTCTCTTCTTCCTTACTATGTGGTCAAAAATGGCCTCTAAGTCCAGCTGCATGGCTTCTCCACAATGCATGTTAAGATTCTCAAAAGGAACTGCTCGCATCTGGTGCTGAAGAAGTTCAGTTAATGTGGCTAAGTCCAATTTATTCACTGAGTTCCTGTAACCAATCCTTTCAAAGTATGCTTCGATGTCCATGGTCCCCTAAGGAAAACAGAATGAAAGCAGACAGACATTACAACCATTCGTGTAGGTGTCCTAGAGTCAACTGTCTGTAGCTAGAATCTACTGTTAACATGTATACATAAAAATGCCTCTAACTATCTCATATCACTTTGATCGCATGGCTCACTTTTACCTGCAGCTCATTAAATCCTCTCTGTGATCCTTAAAGGAAAGTTTTGTTATTTCTTCTTTCAACTTTTTGATGGTAGAAAGTAAGACAAAATGACCAGTCAAAAGACAGATTAGATGTGGTTGCCTTGGTGATAAAGGGTAGATATTGTCCAAGTAAACTTTCAGTTTTTCACAGAAATGGGAGTATTAGGCAATAGAGAACATAGTGGCCATGCTGAGTGACGCATTTCATCACCCCACCTAACTGAGTGTTATACAAAACTCCCTACTCAAAGATTTACACTGATTGATCAGTTTGTTCCTTCACTGAACAAAGAGTTTAATGAACATCCTCGAGACACTTTCTGTTTCCTTGCCCTTCAAAATTTTACATTTCAGTGGGCATTAAAATCATACATAAATAAATTGAAAAGAAAAAGGGAGAAAAAAGAGAAGTGTGTTAGCTGTCCACAGGATAACTAAAATAAAGAGAGGTACAGGGAGAGTTTTGATGTGAACTAATATGGGTAAAAAAAAAAAGCTTCACTCACACTTGAAAGATGGTAGACAATGAGCCTTGTGGATATGTGTGAGGATGGTGGTTACTAGCAGAAGGAATGGATAGAAAAGAAGAATGACTGGGGCAGACTCAGTGAGAAGAGTGGACTAAGATGACCTCTTACTGTTAGCATTCCTTCTAGGCTTTGTCCCATAGCTACCTGCCAAGAGCCAGGTATGCCTAGCTTACTATAAAAGGGGCTGCTTGGCCCCTCGTTCTCCTATTCTCTAACTCTCTGCCCTTTCTATCACTTTCCCCATCCCTCTCCCCCCTCGCTCTCCATGTGTTCCTGGCTAGCCTCTCCTCTCCTCTCCTCTCCTCTCCTCTCCTCTCCTCTCCTCTCCTCTCCTCTCCTCTATCTCTATCTCTATCTCTACTCCCTTCTCAACTCCCCTTTCCATGCTCTAAATAAACTTTATTCTATACTATACCTGTCATGTGCCTGGTACCTCAGAAGGAACAGATGGCTCAGCATGGGCCACCAAGGGCCCCTTCTCATCTTACCACACCTAGCTCTATCAAACATATCCTTGACTCTTTTATTTTTTCAAAAAAAACCCAAAAACCAAAAAACAAAAAACAAAAAACCACTCACTGTTAAAAAATGTCTTTGTGGCCAATGGAGAGTTTTGCTGAAAAATGATAAATATGATATATAACATGATAAATAACAATGTAAATCATAGAAGGCTTAGCAGAGTGTTATATTGTGACAATACCTGCTGTATCAAAATCAGATTTCTGGCTAACCTATGGATTGTGGGTTGTCTATATAAACCACCACCAATGAGCAAATGCACTTGGCAGTACCAATTCAAAACAATTGTTGTCCAGGGCCAATGCCTGACTCCTGACATGTGTATGGTTCAAAGGCATCAGTGAGATGCTATTGAGAGACTTATCTCCTCTAGCAGAGCCAAATCTATTGTAATGATAAAAACAGGCAAACAAACAACACTACTAACAATGAATATGCAAGGGAAGAGAAGGAAATTAGTGCTAATGCATTAGCTGTCAGGTAATATGAACTCTCCACTCCTGAAAATCACTTTAATTAATTCATTTAGAAAATGTTTGGTAACCTGCTACCCGAGAGTCTTAGTTTACTGAGACTTTGAGTATGACTGTAGAACAAAGACCTTGAGATGAAGCCCTTTTACAATGTAGTGCACTCTGAAATGACATGGTAGAGAGGGGCTGACCCCCAGATCAATGGGGATAGCCTATACATAGGGGTTTCTTTCTTATACAAACATTCTCCCCTTATTGCCAGGGTTTTCCACTTTCTTTATTGGTTATGTCTGCCACATTCCCCCTACATCATTAGCTCTGTTATACCATCACCCTCCCTTGGCATTTAGACAACCTCTAAAATCTATTATTCAGTCCCAGAAAGAACAAATTGTCAGAACATCTTAAACTCTCCCTGGCCCCTATCCCAGAATCTGCATGAAGTATGTCCGGAAGAGAGAGGCAGATTAAACCAACTGGGGAAAGGTAGTTAGCCAACATGCTCTCTATTCGGAAATTGTAGTTCTTTTTAAGTGCTACATTTATATTTAAGTTTTTTTCATCAATGCTATCCCTGTCTCCCCTCTCCCCTATTCCTTACCACCTCCCCTTTCTCCATGCATCTTCTTTTTCATTAAGAAAATGCCAAAATGTTCTGATTGAAGTTCCATCAGAACGGAATCCGTTTTTGCTAGGGACCTCGATACTATTTACATCTTGTAGTCAATCCATAATTTGGGTAGCCAGTGCCTAAGCATATTTTAACTATGTACTATTGAAGCTGAGATTTAAGATGAAGTCATGAAAACATATAGAGTAGTTGCCAAGAAACTCAGAAGTGAAACAAGAATGGCTCCAAGGGCTGCCTTGCAGCATCTCTATGAAGCCATAGACTCCTTCCTTTATACTTCATTCTCAAGACAAAAAAGAGCTGGAACACATGAAGGGAGCCCACTGAGAACCGTAAGGCTCTTCATACCTGTTGTGGTAAGTTTAATGTTGTCTGATTGTCAGGTTTAATGTCTTAGAATGTTTCTTCTTGGTGAAAACTGCAGAAATAATAAAAGTAACTTCAAAATATATGTGACATGAATTTTACCTTTTTTACTTATGTGTGTCTGTGTGCCTGCTTCAGTTTATATGCACCATGTGGATGCAGCTAGCCACGGCGACCAGAAGAGGGCATGAGATCCCTAGAAACTGTAATTATAGATGGTTGTAAGCCATCTGACATGGTTGTTGGGAACTGAATCCAGGATCTCCCTCAAATACACTACCTGACTATATGACTACTGACTGCTGAGCCATTTTTCTCCAGCCTCAACACGGCTTTTCTTAAAAACAAGTTGTAGTTTTATGTGGACCGTAAGTTATAAAAGATCCTATATATTCTACAAAGAGGGAATTGACAGTAAAGTGAACTTATGATGCCCACAGGGAAGTTTATTCAAAGATTATTGTGGGCGTTAGTAGCGTTATGACAGACACTACATTGTGAGGTCTAGGGGTCATGAGTCATCTCACAGCCAAGGAGATGACTAACTGACATGGGACAGCAAGTATGGACACCAAAACCAGTGTGCAGCATCAGCATCTGATCTTCCTGTAGATGACTGTATTTGGAAATACTGGAGAAGGAAAACAAAGTAATATATTAATTAATAGAGGTTGGAAAGGGAAGAATAACCATTATTTTCACAGAGAATCTCCGTGAAAAAGTCTCTTGTCAAATTCATTGTCTTTTCCTTCCTCTATCAAGACTGAAGAGTCCAAACCTAACAACAGTCAAGCAGCACACAGCCCCAGCAGTGTGATTACAAGTGACCTTCCTCTTCTAGGCTTCATCCAGTAATCCTTTAGATAAACATATTATTTTCCTGCATGTTAAACATTATTCTTTCTTTTGGTCAGAGGACAAAAAGAACACATTCTGGTAGCACAAAGGTTTTCACAAAGATGATATGCAAAGACCAGAAGACAAAACAGTCTGAAAAATAAACAACATTGATTGAGGCACTATGGCCAGTGCTTATGCATCCTGTTCCAGTTCCCCTGCAGTAGTTGATTTGATTAATTGTTATAAGGATTAAAAGTTATAAGGAGGTTCTTCCAGCTACTTGATGATCATTTTGACCATTTAGGAGATATTCTTTTCTATTCATTTGATCCAATCCTTTGGTTACAAATGATTCCCATATTCTAGGCCCTGACCTATAATTTGTCCTGTAATACTTTGGCAAACATTATTCCATTCATGTCAAATATTCTTCTTTTAATTACAGAGCAGCACTGGTAAGTCAGTGGCTCTGTTACACTCTGTGTTATGATTATGACGACCAGGTGTTTCCAGAGTTTTTGAAAAACTAAAACTAAAGATCAGGAGACCTAGAGCAGTCTTTTTCCCTCCTTGTCTCTTTTTACTGGAGTTGTTGATTCTATTCATTAATATTTTAGTCATTCTATACAATATTACAATATTGTGCAAAGAATTGGGAACCAAGAGGCAATTTTACAAAGTAGAGTTAATTTCAAACAATCCCTAAAATACAGCAATAATATGATCTCTTAGAGTATGTCTCCTTACTGTATGGATGATATGGGCTCCCAGGGCTTGAGAAACCATACTCCCATGGCCTTACTCTTTACTGAACTAAACCAGGGTTTCTGGGAGTAGCACCTCTTTTGGTCTGCAGCTGGGCCCTTGGAGATATTTTACAGCATGAGCTTCTCTTACCTTTCTAGATCTCCAGTGCAGACATGCTTCCCTCTAGCAGATCTGCGAATCAGTCTGCTGTTCTTGGTTTACATCAATCCTCCCCTTTCACACACTGCCCAGCTTCCCAGAATTTTCTTTGAAATCTGAGTGGAAACCTGTATGTCTGTTACTCTGCTAGTTTTGTTTTTAAACGTGTGTGTGTGTGTGTGTGTGTGTGTGTGTGTGTGTGTGTGTGTGTGTGTGTGTATACCTGTGGAAGTTAGAAGATGGCTTGAGAGAACTGGTTCTTTCCTTCTATCAGGTGGTTTGTGGGTTTGAAACTCAGATCATCAGTCTTGGTGGCAGTCACCCCACACCCACACCCACACCCACTCAGCAATTGTGCTAGACCAGGCCCTTATGCAGGACACTAAGGTCTGCCGCTGGTGCCCATCAGACCCACAGCTGGCCTGAGTCTTCACTGGCAGAAGCTTAAAAAAATCAGGATGCAATCCAAGGAAGTCCCAGCAGGGCACAGCTCCTTTAGATAATTAAAGAGTCTGCCCTAGGAAACAGAGGAGGCAAGTTTTCATGTTTATATCTTTGAGACTGAGAAGGAGGAGATGCAGCTCTTTCTAGAGATGCCCCCATGGCATCCTTCTTACTGTTCCAATGATCATGCTTGGCTTCTTTTTATGAGACCCAAGAACTGTAGCTCTTATTCATGAAACTTCTTATATGTGCCTGTGATGGCCGAACTGCAAGTTTTCCAAATCTCGCAGTTCTGATTCTCGCGGAGCTCAAGTCTCACTGGCTGCAATCAAATGATACTATCTATGTCACTTCCGGAACTCTGTGCCGCCTTGAAATCTCCTCCATCCAATAAATTACCCTGTTACCTTCTAGCTCATCCTAACACACAGCCTCAGGGGATCTCTTGCCATGGTGTGATCTGGGTAGCTTCTAGTCCAATTCCCAGTAAATTCTTCCTTCTATCTGAAACCTCAATCATATGCCGCTGTCCACATTTCCATCTGTATCTGGCTCTTTGAAGACCACGTGATCACATGTTAAAGATCTGCTTAGAGTGCCCCTGCACTTCTCTAGATGCGTCCACAAATTCCCCAAAACACTTGGGAGACAAATCCCAAGGTTTCTGAGCCACATTGTTAGAGGCACAGCAATGAGACCTCAACTCCTGTTTACTTTCTCAAAGTCAGTTTTCAGTTGTGGCAACAAAGTACCAAAGATAAACAACTAAGAAAAGAAAAGATGTTTTAATTTTGTTTCCCAGTTTTGAGACCATGGTCAATTGTCCCCCAATTTGTTTAGGCCTGTGCTGAGGCAATGTATCATGGCAAGCATCATGGAGTGGAACAAACTTCTCAATTCATGACATTAGGAAAGTAAAAAGAGAGAAGAAGGAGGAGGAGGAGGAGGGGAGGGGGAGGGGAAGAAGGTGGAAGTTCCAACACCACGCTCAAGGATGTGCCCCACACTTGTCAATTGACTGTAAAATTGCCCACAAGGCTCTACATCCTAAAGGCTCTACTATCCACCAGTGGCATAACAGGCTTTGAACCAAGAATTTAACGAATGTGTCTTTGGAAGACCATACATAGCATCTCATGTTGAAGAACAGCTCAATAATTGCAGTGAAGGCTAATAAAAGACAAATCCGTTCCAGAGTCAGAAAAGAGATGAAAGGCAGAAACATCAAGCCCCACCCCCAATACCAGAGAGGAGGAGAAATTAAACGAGTGACAGTAAATGTGTGTGAGAAGAAACAAATATGTGTCTGAAATGGGAAGGAAAAATGGAAGAAATTGTATCTGACAAATAAGAGGGACAAACACTCCTGGAAAAGATTGATGCTGGAATATGTTGTCATTAAGTTTGTGAAATGCAAAATGAAAGAGAACTGCCTGGGCATGCAGCAAAGGGAGTACTTCACAACAAAGAAATTCTCCATCTGGCACCAGAAGGTTCTGCAGACATATTCCGAGATGAAATACTGAAACGGTGTCTCCAAAGTATTGAAGGAAAGTTGCTGCCGTCAAACACTGCACTGTGAATACTTCACGGATGGGGAAGTGGGCACTCATGCCTCAAACGCTAACAAAAGGGAGAATGACAATAACTATAAACTCTCCCAGTGAAGTGCTTCCTCTGTCTTGCTGGAGAAGAAATAACTGTAAAGGAGAAACTGGGAATTGAGGGGCCAAGGCGAAAGACTGCTGTGAACACCGGCTCTTTCTGTTTTTTAAATTTAACACAGAACAGGAGAAATGGGCGATCATTATGCCTGCTGAAGAGGCCTTGTCTTTTTGGAAATTGGAATGGAGAAATGAAAAATTGAGGCAAGAGAAATGGCTCAGTGGTAAACACTGACTGTTCTTCTAAAGGATCCAGCTTTGACTCCAGCACCCATATCGCCACTCATAACCAGTTGTGATTCTATTTCTAGTGCATCTGATACCCCCGTCAGGCATGTTCATGGTGCACAAATATGCATGCAGGAAAAGGCCCACATACATACAGTAAACATTAGGGGCTAGAAGTGTCGCTCGGTTGGTTCGGTGCTTGCCTTAGATGCACACAGTCCTTCGTTGCCTTCCCAGTACCTCAGAAAACAGATGAAGAAGCGTAGGCCTGTGAGGCCACCACTCAGGACAGGGAGGTAGTTGGGGATAAGAAATTCAAGTTGATCCTAGACTACTCAGGGAGAACAAGGATGGCTTGGTACTCATAAAACCCACACCAAAACAAAAATGCCAAAAACAGAACCTGAAGATCAAGAAATACCAGAACAAGAAAGATCTGGTCCAGTACTATCTCCCTGGAACTATCAAAAGATAAATGTAGGGATATTTAAATTAAATAGCTAATTTGACCAAACGGCAATTGAGAAAGCAAGCCAGAAGCATCATATTCCAAGCAGTCCTACAGTCCAAAGAGGCTGTGGCTGGAGACAACTTCCATAAAACACTACAAAGTACAAAGGAAATATACTCAATTAATTAAAGAAGAAAGTCTTAGACTCTTAGGCTTAGCAGCTGGTTGGTGGCTTCTGACTGGAACCCCAAGAAGGCAGGTGCTCTAGTGGCTTCTTAAAAATCATGAGATAGAACTTATTCTGATTAAAGTACTGCAGGGCCCTCTAATGAGGGGGAATGCAATATGGAGGGTTGGAGCTGTTATAAAGTTCACTTTGTAACTTTATATAACTTTATAACATTACTTTTCCAAAGCAAACATGCAACATTTCCAGATGATACACACAAAAGTGACTAGGTTTGATGGTCCCCTTGATGGGCACAGAAGGTAAAGAATGAAACGTATGGACCGCATACACTGATGGAATGGGGAACTGGGTAGGATCCAGGAGGAACGGGGTAGAATCGTTGTTTAGACCCAGGGCTTAAAAGAAGGAACTCAGTGAAAGAAAATAGCAGTTCAGAGAGCCGTCCAGCAAACTTATTCTGGAGGCCATCCGGACCATGAGCCCGAAGCAGACCAGAGCAGAGCACACAGGCCCCTTGTTCTTGGGGTTCTTGGTCTTGGGCTGCTCCTTGCCCCTATAGAATTCTGGGTTATGTTCAGGGCTGTCTCTACCGTCTGACTGAAAATGAAGCTGATAGCTTGTTACTGACAGGCCTGATCTTTCCAGCATGCTGGAACTTGCCTGTGACCATACTCCAGCCAAACCTAACAAGGATGGACCTCTAGAGCTAGTGGGCAATTTCTCCTCAGCTAGTGAAAATTGAGCAAGAAGTGTTATCAGTCTGCTCCCTGCACTGTTAACTATGTCCTTTGGGACTTGACCTGTTGGGGACAGAGGACAAGTAGACATCAATGTCAAAAGATCCCCTGAGGGAGATACAATTGTACCAGTTCTCTGTTAACATACATACTTGATCCTCACAACACTCCCTTTAAGCAGGCACAATCATTAGCTCTCATTTTACTGTTAGGAGACAGTTTTAGACAATCTAAAGAGACTTCCTGAAATTCTCACTGGTAAAATATGTCCTAGCTATGCCAGATAGTTAGAGCCAGGCATCCCTTATACCAGTGGTTCTCAACCTTCCAACGCTGCAGCCCTTTAATACAGTTTCTCATGATGTGCTGACCCCAACCATAAAATGAATTTCATTACTACTTCATAATTGTAATCTTGCTACTGTTGTGAATCACAATGTAATTAATCATCAGTGCTTTCCAATGGTTTTAAGCCACCCCAGAAAAAAGGTCGTTCAGCAACCCCAACGGGGTCGTGACCTACAGGTTGAGGATTTCTTCCTTACACCCACCAGTGCTCTTTAAAACATTTACACCTCACACCGTTAGTTTGCGAGTATGACCCCACAGAGCTTTCTGAACAACTTTAGAACTTGCCGTTCAGATCTGGGTAGAATCCTGCTTCCTGGTCTTCCTGTGAAACAGGATGAACTGATTTCGAAGAACAAGGCAAAGCGGTCTGGCAGCCAGGAAGCTCTGCTTCCCGGTGTCGCAGGGTCTGTGACCAGGAAGCTGGTGGGAGGACGCCACACTTAACTAAAGT
This sequence comes from Mus minutoides, assembly GCA_902729485.2. Classification (NCBI taxonomy): domain Eukaryota; kingdom Metazoa; phylum Chordata; class Mammalia; order Rodentia; family Muridae; genus Mus; species Mus minutoides. Next base: position 12,341 of record LR749546.1, read on the forward strand.
CTGCAGAGGAAGAGCTCATTGGCTGCCCAAATTACCCTGCCCCAAGGCTCGTTAGAATATTCCCCTGGCTTTCTGGGAACTGTAGTTGCAGGCTCCTGCTTGTCTGTGGGCCACTTTAATCATTTACTGAGAATGGACTTAGGTAATGCTGTCTGAAGATTCTCATGCCTCAAATTGTGAGGGGTCTCTGTAATTCATGTTGTTACTGCCCGCAGTGAGCCTGAAACCGGACGATTCCTGAGCAATGTTCTAAAGTCAGAAGATGGAAAAGGTCTAGGCAAAGTAGATCCAGACCGTAGAGAAGCAGGAAAGACTGGTATATTTTATTCACAGTACCAGCTTATCACAGTCTTATTATTCTAGTCTTTATCTTTCTTTCCAATCTGAAACCCACTTCCTTTTACATCTCTACCCAAAGGCACAAGGTAATGTCAGAGATAGATCTATGGATGTGATATGGGCTCCATTCTGCTCGTATTTTCAAATTACAGTAATGGCGTAAGACTACAATTCTTGATGTGTCTTAGATATATCCATCTATGTTATAAATATATGCAGTGCATAATATATTTATCTAATGTATAAATCTAATATATACACTTATATAATTTATATTAGCATAGCAAAATGAGTTTTATTAGGGAATCTTTAAAACAATTTGTTTTCATAGTTTCTCTTCACACTTCTTTCCCATCTCTTTGTCCTCCCTCAGCACCCCCACACACCCACCAGCTTCCCTTCCGTCTTTAGAGGACCGAGGATCTTCCCCCTTCTTTTTTTCTTTTTTCAAAACACTCTGTTCCCTTCTCATACTCTCTGATATAGTTTCATAATCTATGCCCACTCTCACATCTCCTTATATACATACATATAATCATTAAAAGTTAGGGTCTGCGTATGAAAGAGAGCATACGAGTGATCTCACTTAATACAATGCTTGCCAGTTCTGCTTATTTTCCCACAAATGGTTTGTAATGCTATTCTCTTTGTAAAATTCCATTGTGTAAACATTATCCATTCTTCTGTTGATGAACATCCATGCTGATCCCATTCCCTTGCTGTTGTGACTAGGGCAGTAGGAAATATGGACGTGAAAATATATCTGTGGTAATCTAGAGTCCTTTAGGCATACAGTCACAACTGGTATTATTGGTCATGTGGCAGTGTGATGTTTAACTTTTGGAAGAAACTCATAGTGATTTCTGTAGCGGTTGCACTAGCTTACATTTTCACTATCAGAGGATATGTGTTTTATTTATGAAAGAATTGATGCCTCTGGCATCAAATGTCCCGGGAATTTTTCATCATTTCCCAGTGTGTAACTTGGGACTCTCTATCACAGTACTCTCTTGTGGGCTGTACCTGAAGAGGTGGGACAACCCGCTAATGTATGCCCCTGGAGCAGCACCACACCCAAGAGTGAGGTGAGCTGTAGGACACACATCCCTGTCTCCTATCTGCTCAGTTGGGAACACTGAGATTTGCAGAGCACTTTCTCTTGGTCTCAGTGTGATTTTTGCCTCCTCTGTCAATAGCTAACCTCTAACAATGTATCCTTCTGTGGAGCTGTTGATACTGCTCTGGTCTCAGGGTCTCTCCCTCCACCAGGGCTTCCTTATATAAAAGGTTAAAGTAAGCTACTTTGCTGAATGCTAGTGAATCTGCACAGATGTCTATCTTACTAATGACCCATATCATTTCCATGCTGTGTGTGTGTGTGTGTGTGTGTGTGTGTGTGTGTTTGTGTGTGTGTGTTTAGTTAGTCTCACTGTAAAGCCCAACCAACCTGGCCCTGAAATTCAGGTTGGGTTTTATTTTTTTTCCCTATTCCATATGTGTTGAGATCCTAGGAATATGCCACTGTGCTCAGCTTTTATTTCCTTTCATGAACTAAATGACATAGTTTGGCTACTTGATGCAAATGATTCCAGACAATCAGTGATGTGAGATTAATTACCAAGTACATATGGTCAGAAGGCCCTTCCTAGAGCAGAGGCAGGGGGAAGATATGTTTGAGATCTGGGCCAAGTACTCTAGATTATTTGATCAATAGGTTTCAACTATCACTTCACTGGATCTGGAAATGTGATACTTGGAATTTTACTAACGTAAAATGAGACTATCACATTTTGTAAATTCTGAATTTGAATCTATGGTTATTATCAAGGCCTTTAGAGATGATTGGCAAAAGCTGTCATAAGAAGGCTGTCAGCTCAGATGAGCTGTAGTTAAGGCATAGTAAGAGTTAGAGACCATGGTGGTTGAGGAGAGGAACTCATAGGCTATACAGGGCTGGGCTATCTCTGGGCTTGAGCCTTAAGATGCCTGATAGACTGTCCACTTAAACTTCTGAAACAAACTTGAGTGCTTTGGTTATTTGTGAGTTGAGATATAGCAGAGCTCTAAAGGCTCAAACTGCCACTTACATTGTCTTCACCATAGAAGTGGACTGAGGATGGTGGCAGAGAGATGCTGGGCCTGGTGCTATTATCTTTTAATCTCAGTGCTAGGGAGGAAGAAATGTGAGGATTTTTAATTCAAGGCCAGGCAGGGCCATTTAGCAAGACCCTGTCTCAAGAAACAACAACTACAGAATAGACTAGGAATATGAAGGGTGTTATGTTAAAAGGGAGAGGGGAGAGAAAAGAAAAGGCTTAAAGTCTTAGAATTGGTGTGCTTTGGATTTAGTAGCTAGTTATGTTGTTCTTTCTAAAAAAGAAAGGCATGATCACTTTCATTTTTAAAGGTGAGGAAAGAGGGGGAATGGGTCCATGTTGAATACTTCTCATTCAATACATTTAATTCAACATTTGCATCCCTGCGATCTGGGTTCAATTCTAGTGGGTAGTTAGTGTTGTTCTTCATTCTCAAGGAAGATCCTAAATACACAAATTCAACCACTCTCTAAGACCTGCCAACAAACTGAGAAATGGCTGTCCAAACAGCGGACAGAGAAGACAATGGCCCTTATTCACCACCCTATGATCAAAAGTCCATTGCTGATGAGTCCACTATTAGGACTCTAGAGTGGTATTGCTTGGTGACTTGCTAGAGGCTCAGTGTAGTAGGCAATCTTAAGAATCAAAACCTTTTGTGCAGCCAGTCTCTGGTGTGTAGGGTCCCCACACCTCCCCAAGCCTCCTGTTTTCATTGCAAAGACTACAGTCTCCTTGGGTTTCTGTCACTAGGAGAAAATACTCCGAGTCCATTCTGAGACAATGTAGCTTCGAATGCCTTGACATCATGGCTCTCTTACACTAGTTACCCAGGTTCTGGGAGTATAGGTGCACCAGGCTGAATAACAGGCATTCTGAGGTACACCTGGCACATTCAGCTCTGAATTCTCCTCAAAGGAAAGTTCAAGAACCTAACTGAAGGGTAAGAAAGAAAATTTCCACCTCCAGTTCTACAACATTCCAGCCTCATGCCAGGAAAAAGGCTGAGAAATAATTCTGAACACCATACCTAAGGTCATGGAATGACTGCCATCAATCACAATGCCACCTTGTCTACCCACACTTGCTGCTACATCAGCATAGGAGTAATCATGATTCCTATAGGTTTAAGGACCTATAGCTGCAATGTTTACAACCAACACATAATATCTAGTTTCTAAGAAAAGACATGCTAACACACAAAAGAAAAGGAAGTCTATAGAAGGAAAGGAAACTTCAGAGGCTAACTCAAATAAGGTGGCGATTTTGGAGTTAGTAGACAAGGGATTCAGAATAGCCATAATGAGTTGATGAGAGAAGACAGACAATATGATAGTCATCCATATCTTACAGAAACATCAAGTTAGTCATATACTCATATGAAACTACCTTCACAAAAGCTACTGAAAAAGGTGAGAGAATGCAGTACCCGGTTTCTCCATGACAGTAATAAGAGGTGTTCTAAAGAGGCAAGAAGGGTTGCTTGTGTTAACTTCCAGCCAACGTCCTCAGCTGTAAGTGGCAGTCCCTGAAGCAAGTGGTCTCTGACTTGGGTGAGTTAGTGATGAACTACTTTGAAGTTAGAACTGAATATTAGGCTAGTGGTGGGCATAGCCCTAGACTCCCTACCCAGAAACAATGTCAATGAGGAATATCTTGGACCTTGTACTGAAGCCAGGAAAAAAATCCATAGCCATAGCTAGTAAGACACTGCTTCTTGGCATCAAATGTCTGTGGTGTCAGCTTAGCTCTGCCACTATAGCACACTATTAATCAACTTTTAATATTCGACCACTTTTTATTAACATGCTAGAATAAAGAGAAAAACCTTTAGCATCTTTAATAATCAGGGGATTATTCCAGACCTGAGCTATCACACATGTCAAGAAACATTAAGGAAAGGGGGCAGGGTTGGAGAGATGGTTCAGTAGTTAAGAGTACTGACTGCTCTTCCAGAGATCCTGAGTTCAATTCCCAGCAACCATATGGTGGCTACCAACCATTTGTAATAAAATCTGATGCCCTCTTCTTGTATGTCTGAAGACAGCTACAGTGTACTTACATTAGATAGATAGATAGATAGATAGATAGATAGATAGATAGATAGATCTTTAAAAAAAAGAAAGGGGGTGAGGATGGGATGCCGGAAGGATTGTGGGAGGGGGAGATTGAGAGGGATGCAGTGAGCAGGCTATAAAGTGAATAAGTAAAAAAAAAAAAAATTAAATTAAAAGAAACAGGATTTTCAAGGAACTATGATGTCACTTTAACAGGAAAAAATAAGGTACTAGAAACCAACCACAAATCAATGGTTATGTATGATATCTTGGTCAAAAATGCAAAGTAGCTAACTTGTGACACTCAGAGAATTTCAAGAAAACACAGAGAAATAACTTATCAACTAATCAGATAAATTTAATGGTGAGGGTAATAGTTTTTTAAAAATTCAATAGAAGCACTATAGTCAGAAAGTACATTAAACAAAATATCTGTGCTAGAAGTCACTAATATAAAATCAATTGCACAGAAGAACAATTGCACAGATTTCAAAGGCCAATTATTTACTAAGAACCAAAGAAGTTAATAAATCAAAAAAGAAAAGTAAATGAAAGAGTCAGGAAATCTTGCAGAAATTTGGGAATGGCAAAGGGATTCTAATAGTGTCCACAGAGATAACGCCAACTACTTTCAAAATGTAGAAATGATTACAAATATTCATTTACAGAAGAGTCAAAGGTCATCTGAGAGATTGAACACTATTAAATACACTCAAAGACAGACAAGTGTAAGACAGAGACAAGGAGAAAAATTTAAAAGCAGCAAGCACAGTATATTTGGGCACCAGTTCTACTGATAAAAACTTAACAAAAGAAAGAATATAGGTCAACAGAACTCAGATACTATCTGACTGAGTGACTGTCACCTCTGGTATCCATGGGACTTTTTTCACAGTCCTTCCCAATCATTCAGCAGCACAGAAAGGAATAAGGTCCTTCCTAGTGAGCATTGGGGAAGAAAAAAAAATAAAAGACACAGGATGTTTCTCAGCATTCAGTGCTGAGCTGGGAATGCCTAACATGGCATGGGTCTGAATAGTTCTTGCCAGGCCAGTACTCAGAGACAAACTCTTCAGACACATATTGGTCCTTGCATATCATAATTCTATTTCAAACAACATCACTGTGGCTGATTGTAGCTGCCATTGTCCATGGGTGTGCAGTACACAGAAGCATCCTATACTAATGTGCATTGGTCCTGCTCTTTTCTTACACCTCAGCATGCTGTGTGCTCTGAGTGTTACCTATCATTGCAATGTCAATAGCCATAAACATGCCCATCCCTTCTTGTTTTTTGTCTCCAATGACTCAACATATACAGAAAGTCACTATCTACCTGTGGGGAAAGTAGACATGTACTACATCTTTACATAAGATCCTGAAGTTTCTTCCATGCTAAGTCCCAAGGCCAGACAGAGTTCTACAATACCTGAATATGGGTTCATGATTATGGAAGAACAAAAGTGACCAATCAGAGTCATATGATTAAATTTACTACAAGACACAGTATTTAAGAAAAAGCTCTAAAAAATTAAAGCTAAAGAAAAGTCTCTTATACAGCAAAAGGAAATACACCTAAGTGTTCCTAAGGGAAGTACACGGTTCCCCTGTACACAGCTGTCAGCAGAAGCCTTCCAAACAGGTCAAAGTTCTGAAGGAACTAAACTTGGAAGAAAAAATACTCTATCTAGTAAATCTTTGATTTAGAATAGAGCATTCAGATAAATGCTTTATTACTGTAACAAATAATATAAATACATATCCAGTAGCCAGGAGGTTTGAAGCTACCAAAGGATCTTATTAAAAATGTTGAAGTTCTTCAGTCTGATATAAAAGCCAATAATAATGAGAAAGATAATGTTTTCAGAGGCTTAACATTCACCAGAAAGAATATTTCCAGTGTTTTAATATTATAATTATAGCATGTAATTAACACAATTACTATGAAGATTAAAAACAAACCCATTAAAATAAATACATTAATCTTAACTCCCTGGTCCCTCTGAGACCAGTCTGCGCAGATCAGCTCCCAGACTGCGGAGGGTGAGCAGCGGACTGCAGAAGTGAAACAGCTTCTGGGAGAGGCAGAAGCCACAGCTTCTGGGACAGACCCCCATTTCAGGCTCCAGACATCCGAGCACCTTCCCCAACATATGAGAGGTGACCACCAGGGAGGGCACTGACCTCCAGAGCATGTGAGGGAACTATCTTCTGTCTTGGGTCCCTCAGAGTCCAGTCTGTGCATGTGAGTGCTCAGACTGCAGAGGCAACCCATCTTCTGGGACAGGCCCTGTTTCGAGCCTTCATCTTCAACCAGGAGGCAAGTCTGAATACCAGACATCTGTGAACCTTCCCTGCAAGAGGAGAGCTTGCCTGAAGAGAGTAATCTGAACACTGAGACTGAGAAGAGAGCTGGACTCCCAGGACAGCTGACAGAGGCTAACAGAATCACAGGAGGAACAGGCTCCAGCCAGAGACAACTATAACAACTAACTCGAGAGATTACCAAATGGTGAAAGGCAAATATAACAATCGGGAGGCAGAGGCAGGCAGATTTCTAAGTTCAAGGCCAGCCAGGTCTACAAAGAGAGTTCCAGGACAGCCAGAGCTATACAGAGAAACCCTGTCTCAAAAAAACAAAGAGCAAAAACAAACAAACAAACAAACAAACAAAACCAAAAACCAAGAATCTTACCAACAGAAACCAAGACCACTCACAATCATCAGAACCCAGCACTCACAACTCAGCCAATCCTGGATACCCCAACACGCCCGAAAAGCAAGACTCAGATTTAAAATTATATCTCAGGATACTGGTAGAGGACATTAAGCAGGACTTTAAACTCACTTGAAGAAATACAGGAAAACACAACCAAACAGGTGGTGGAATTGAAAAAAACCATCCAGGACCTAAAAAGGAATGTAGAAACAAAAACAAAACCCCAAAGTAAGACAACTCTGGAGACAGAAAACCTAGGAAAGATATCAGGAACCATAGATGTGAGCATCAGCAACAGAATACAATAGATGAAAGAGAGAATCTCAGGTGCAAAAGACTCCATAGAGAACATGGGCACAACAATCAAAGAAAATGCAAAATGCAAAAAGATTCTAACTCAAAACATCCAGGAAATCCAGGACACAATGAGAAGACAAAACCTATGGATAATAGGAGTAGACGAGAATAAAGATTTTCAACTTAAAGAGCAAGAAAATATCTTCAACAAAATTATAGAAGAAAACTTCCCCAACCTAAAAACAGAGATGCCCATGAACATACAAGAAGCATACAGAACTCCAAATAGACTGGATCATGAAAGAAATTCCCCCTGACACATAATAATCAGAACAACAAATGCACTAAATAAAGACAGAATATTAAAAGCAGTAAGGGATAAAGGTCAAGTAACATATAAAGGCAGACCTATTCAAATTACACCAGCCTTCTCACCAGAGACTATGAAAGCCAGAAGATCCTGGACAGATGTTATACAGACCCTAAGAGAACACAGGCTGCTGTACCCAGCAAAACTCTCAATTACCATACATGGAGAATCCAAAATATTCCATGACAAAACCAAATTCACACAATATCTTTCCACGAATCCAGCCCTTCAAAGGATAATAACGGGAAAACACCAACACAAGGATGGAAACTATACCCTAGAAAAAGCAAGAAAGTAATCCTTCAACAAACCTAAAAGAAGACAGCCGCAAGAACAGAATCCCAACTTTAACAACAACAAAAAAACCAGGAAGCAACAATTACTTTTCTTTAATTTCTCTTACCATCAATTGACTCAATTGCCCAATAAAAAGACATAGACTAACAGACTGGCTACACAAACAGGACCCAACATTTTGCTGCTTACAGGAAACCCACCTCAGGGAAAAAGACAGACACTACCTCAGAGTGAAAGGCTGGAAAACAATTTTCCAAGTAAATGGTCCGAAGAAACAAGCAGGAGTAGCCATTCTAATATCGAATAAAATTGACTTTCAACCCAAAGTTATCAAAAAGGACAAGGAGTAGCACGTCATGCTCATCAAAGGTAAAATCTTCCAAGATGAATTCTCAATTCTGAATATTATGCTCCAAATGCAAGAGCAGCCACATTCATTAAAGAAACTTTAGTAAAGCTCAAAGCACACATTGCACCTCACACAATAATAGTGGGAGACTTCAACACCCTACTCTCACCATTGGACAGATCCTGAAAAGAGAAACTAAACAGAGACTCATGGACACTAACAGAAATTATGAAGCAAATGGATTTAATAGATATCTACAGAATATTTTATCCTAAAACAAAAGGATATACCTTCTTCTCAGCACCACATGGTACCTCCTCTAAAATTGACCATATAATCGGTCACAAAATAGGCCTCAAAAGATACAAAAATATTGAAATTATCCCATGCATGCTCTCAGATCACCACAGACTATGGCTGATCTTCAATAACAGCATAAATAATAGAAAGACAGGATTCACGTGGAAACTGAACAACACTCTACTCAATGATACCTTGGTCAAGGAAGAAATAAAGAAAGAAATTAAAGACTTTCTAGAGTTTAATGAAAATGAAGCCACAACATACCCAAATTTATGGGACACAATGAAGGCATTCCTAAGAGGAAAACGTATAGCCCTGGATGCCTCCAAAAAGAAAGTAAAGAGAGCTTACACTAGCAGCCTGACAGCATACCTAGAAGCTCTAGAACTAAAGAAAGCAAATTTACCCAAAAGTAGGAGACAACAGGAAATAATCAAACTCTGGGCATAAATCAACCAAGTAGAAACAAGAAGAACTATATAAAGAACCAACAATAAGGAGCTGTTTCTTTGAGAAAATCAATAAGATAGATAATCCCTTAGCCAGACTAACTAGAGGGCACAGGGACAGTAATCTAATTAACAAAATCAGAAATGAAAAAAGAGACTTAACAGAACCTGAGGAAATCCAAAACATCATCATATCCTTCTATAAAAGGCTATACTCAACAAAACTGGAAAACCTGGGTGAAATGGAAAAATTTCTACACAGAAACCAAGTACCAAAGTTAAATCAGGATCAGATTAACAATCTAAACAGTCCCATTTCCTCTAAAGAAATAGGAGCAGTCATCAATAGTCTCCCAACCAAAAAAAGCCCAGGACCAGATGCAGAGTTATATCAGGCCTTCAAAGAAGAACTAATTCCAACTCTCCTCAAACTATTGCATAAAATGGAAACAGAAGGTACTCAACCCAATTCATTCTAGGAAGCTACAATTACTCTGATACCTAAACTACACAAAGATCCAACAAAGAAAAAAAAAAACTTTAGACCAATTTCTCTCATGAATATCGATGCAAAAATACTCAATAAAATCCTCACAAAATGATCATCCATCATGACAAAGCACGCTTCATCCCAGGGATGCAGGGATGGTTTAATATATGGAAATCCATCAATGTAATTCACTATACAAACAAACTCAAAGACAAAACCACATGATCATCTCCTTAGATGATGAGAAAGCATTTGACAAAATCCAACACCCATTCATGATAAAAGTCTTGGAAAGATTAGGAATTCAAGGCCCATACCTAAACATAATAAAAGCAATATACAGCAAACCAGTAGCCAACATCAAAGTGAATGTAGAGAAACTCGAAGCAATCCCACTAAAATGAGGGACTAGACAAGGCTGCCCACTTTCTCCCTACCTATTCAATATAGTACTTGAAGTCCTAGCCAGAGAAATTAGATAACAAAAGCAGATCAAGGGTATACAAATTGAAAAGGAAGAAGTCACAATATCACTATTTGCAGATGATATGATAGTATATATTCAGGATCCTAAAAATTCCACCAGGGAACTCCTAAATCTGATAAACAGCTTCTGTGCAGTAGCTGGATATAAAATTAACTCAAACAAAGCAATGGCTTTTCTCTACACAAAGGACAAAGGGGCTGAGAAAGAAATTAGGGAAACAATACCCTTCACAATAGTCACAAATAATATAAAATACCTTGGTGTGACTCTAACTAAGGAAGTAAAATATCTGTATGATAGGAACTTCAAGTCACTGAACAAAGAAATTGAAGAAGATCTCAGAAGATGAAAAAGTCTCTCATGGTCATGGATTTGCAGGATTAATATAATCAAAATGGCTATTCTGCCAAAAGCAATCTACAGGTTCAATGCAATCCCCATCAAAATCCCAACTCAATTCCTCACTGAGTTAGAAAGGGAAATTTGAAAATTCATCTGGAATAACAAAAAACCTAGGATAGCAAAAACTATTCCCAACAATAAAAGAACCTCTGGTGGAATCGCCATGCCTGACCTCAAGCTGTACTATAGAGCAATTGTGATAAAAACTGCATGTTACTGGTACAGCAACAGACAGGTAGATCAATGGAATAGAATTGAAGCCCCAGAAATGAATCCACACACCTATGGTCACTTGATATTTGACAACGGAGCTAAAACCATCCACTGGACAAAAAATAGCATTTTCAACAAATGTTGCTGACACAACTGGTGGTTATCATGTAGAAGAATGAGAATTGACCTATTCTTATCTCCTTGTACAAAGCTCAAGTCTAAATGGTTTAAGAAACTCCACATAAAACCAGAGACATTGAAATTTATAGAGGAGAAAGTGGGGAAAAGCCTCGAAGATATGAGCACTGGGGAAAAATTCCTGAATAGAACAGCAATGGCTTGTGTTGTAAGATCAAGAATTGACAAATTGGACCTCATAAACTTGCAAAGCTTCTGTAAGGGAAAAGATATTGTCGATAAGACAAAAAGACCACCAACAGATTGGGAAAGGATTTTTACCAATCCTAAATCTGACAGGGGGCTAATATCCAAAATATACAAAGAGCTTAAGAAGCTGGACTCCAAAAATTCAAATAACTCCATTAAAAAATGAGGTACAGATCTAAACAAAGAATTCTCAACTGAGGAATACAGAATGGTTGAGAAGCACCTGAAAAATGTTTAACTTCCTTAATCATCAGGGAAATGCAAATCAAAACAACCTTGAATTTCCATGTCACTCCAGTCAGAATGGCTAAGATCAAAAATTCACAGATCTCCACAGATCTCCACATAAAACCAGAGACACTGAAACTTATAGAGGAGAAAGTGGGGAAAAGCCTCGAAGATATGGGCACTGGGGAAAAATTCCTGAATAGAACAGCAATGGCTTGTGCTGTAAGAGCGAGAATTGACAAATGGGACCTCATAAAGTTGCAAAGCTTCTGTAAGGCAAAAGATACTGTCAACAAGACAAAANGTACAACCACTCTGGAAATCAGTCTGGAGTTTCTTCAGAAAATCGGACATAGTACTACCGGAAGATCCAACAATACCTCTCCTGGGCATATACCCAGAAGATGTTCCAACTGGTAATAAGAACACATGCTACACTATGTTCATAGCAGCCTTATTTATAATAGCCAGAAGTTGGAAAGAACCCAGATGTCCCTCAACAGAGGAATGGATACAGAAAATGTGGTACATTTACACAATGGTGTACTACTCAGCTATTAAAAACAATGAATTTTTGAAATTCTTGGGCAAATTGATGTATCTGGAGGATATCATTCTTAGTGAGCTAACCCAATCACAAAAGATGTCCCTTGATATGCACTCACTGATAAGTGAATATTAGCCCAGATACTTAGAATACCCAAGATACAATTTGCAAAACACAAGAAAATCAAGAAGATTTAAGACCAAAGTGTGGATACTTCATTCCTCCTCAGAATAGAGAACAAAACACCCATGAAAGGGGTGACAGAGACAATGTTTGGAGCTAAGACGAAAGCATGGACCATCCAGAGACTACCCTTCCTGGGGATCCATCCCATAATCAGCCACCAAACCCAGGCACTATTGCATATGCCAGCAAGATTTTACTAAAAGGACCCTGATATTGTTGTCTCTTTTGAGGGTATTCCCGTGCCTGGCAAATACAGAAGTGAATGCTCATAGTCTTCTATATGATAGAACACAGGGGCCCCAATGGAGGAGCTAGAGAAAGTACCCAAGGAGCTGAAGGTGTCTACAACCCTATAGGTGGAACAACAATATGAACTAACCAGTACCCCCAGAGCTCGTGTCTCTAGCTGCATATGTAGCAGAAGATGGCCTAGTTGACCATCATTGGATAGAGAGGCCCCTTGGTATTGCAATCTTTATATGCCCTAGTAAAGGGGGACACCAGGGCCAAAAATTGGAAGTGGGTGGGTAGGGGAGCAGGGCGTTGGGTGGGGGGTGGGGGTACAGGGAACTTTCAGGATATCATTTGAAATATAAATAAAGAAAATATCTAATAAAAAGTAAAATAAAATAAAATAAAATAAGCTCATTAATATCTTAAGAGATAAACAATGTAGAAATATGTAAAGTAGAGGAGGCTTCAAAAATTCAAGCTTTGGGTATGGAGAGACAGCTTAGCATTGAAGGCCAAAATGCACTCACTGAATAGCCCTGGCTGATACTTCTGATCTATGTTAGCCCTGCACACATGTGGTTATGTGCACACATAAAAGAAGAGATTTCTTTAATTTATAAAGTTACCTACCCCTCATCATGGAGACTTCTCAGTGGAGCTGACAGAGATCATTACAGCAATCCACAACCAATAAAAATGAAGAGTTGAACCCATGTCCTGTAAATACATCTACAAAATACTGCCACATCTGAGGATCCGGGAACATTATGATTGTAAGAGCCAGGGGATCAGGTAGTGATTGCTGTGAGATTGTGTCTCCTAGGAATGTCAGAAGCCTCACCCATGAAGTCTCACCAACATGACTGTCTAAACATGAGCTGAGCAAGGACAGCAATGGACATGTCAACTGGACAGGGAAATCCCACCAGGTCTCAAGCCTGCACTAAGAACTTCAGGAACTAAAGAACACAGGCTGCCAAGAAATACTAAGAATGGGAGACATTGTCTTCTCCGGGGTGGAGCACACCAATTGGCTATCCAATAAGAAAAGGGCCAGTTTCCCAGGGACATCAACCAAACATGGCATATCAAGTTACAATAAGGTTAGGCACCTTCATTCAAATTGAGGCTTGGACGAGACAATCTAGTAGGAGGACAAGTGTTCCAAAAGCAAGCACACAAGTCAGAAACACCCCCTGTTCCTTTTTTAGGAGTCCCACAAAACACCAACTATAAGATATACACAGAGGGCCTCAGTTAGATCCATGCAGGCTCCCTGACTGCTGATTCAGTCTCAACCAGACTCTATTGAATCCAGATTTGTTGATTCTGTAGGTTTTCTTATAGTGTCCTTGATCTCTATGGCTCCTACAATCCTTCTTCCCCCTCTTTAAGAGGATTCTCTGAACTCAACCTAATGTTTGGTTGTGGGTATCTTAATCAGTTGCTGGGTGAAGCCTTTCTGATGAAAACTGGGCTTGGCACCAGTCTATAAGTATAGCAGAATACCATTAGGCATCATTCCAATGACATTTTTTTGCCAGTCTTGTTTGATTCTATCCTGGGTCTCTGGGACATCCAGCCTTTTGTTCTGGTCCTATAGATAGTGTCACTGGTAGTCTCTCTTTCATGGCATGGATCTTAAGAGTGGACCAGTCATTGGTTGGCTGCTCCCACAGTTTATGTGCCACTTTAGCCCAACACATTATGCTGGCAGGACAAATTGCAGGTCTAAGATTTTGTGGCTGGGTTGATATCCCAAACTCTCCACTAGAAGTCTTGCCTAGTTGTAGGAGATTCGGGCTTACTAGGAGTCTCATCTAGGGTCATCCTGGTATATTCCTCTGAGTTTCTATGGCACTAGGTTTCAACCTTTCCCCTGAATTGTCCTCCAATCCAGTTGTCTCTCGTGGCACTCTCTCCCACCATCCTCTCCTCACCTTATCCCTTGTGATTTCATCTCCATATGCCCCCAATCCACCCATAGTAGCTATTCTATTTCCCCTTCCCAGGGAGAACTATGCATGCCACCTTGAGCCCTCCTTGTTATTTAGCCTCTTTGGGTCTGTAGGTTGTAGCATAATTATTCTTTACTTTGCAGTTAATATCTACTTATAAGCAAGTGCATATCATGTTTGTCTTTCTGGTTCTGTGTTACCTTACTCTGGATTATTTTTTTCCTAGTTCCATCCATTTGCCTGCAAATTTCACAATGTTATTGTTTTTAACAGCTGAGTATTTCTTAGCCATCTATTGTAGCTACACTTGTTTAAATAGCTTTGTTCTTTCCTCTGTACTAGAGGTCTAATTTATTTCATAGCACTGTTACAGTATTCATGATCTCAATTTCATCATAAACACACTTTTATCAGAGTTTTACATTTTATTATGCTTTCAGATTGAAAATATAAACTTCATGCACTCTTCCTTCAGTCTGACAAAATGATATTTCTAGTGCAGTGAGTCTGGTGGTGATCCATCAGCTTCTGTTTGTTTGAGAAGACTTAAATTGCTCCTGGTTTTTACAACCTGGATAGCTGTCTATAGTGTTCTGCGTTCTTTCTTTCTGCTCCCTGAATTTTTTATTCTGTTTACTTTTTATCTATGGAGTATCTGTTGAAAATGAATCCGTTCATAGCTTTATAAGGGTTCTGTTACCTATATCAAGCTGATTTTCTGTTAAAGATTTCTATTTTCTTTACTATTAGACTGTTCTCCACAATGCATCTTGGTGTGCTTCTCCTGGGATTTTCCCAGTCTGTGCTTCTCATGGGAATTGTCTGGTGAGCTTCCTGGGTGTAGACTTATATTCCATCCTCCAGACTTGGAAGTTTTCTTGAATAAATATTCTGGTTTTTGTCTCTTTGGATTTACATATTAGTATTTTTTTTTAAGTGGTGCCAGGAGCTGAACCAATGGTCTTCCATACTCTAGGCAGACGTTCCAGTATTTGGTCATATTCTTCAACATTCTTCTGTAAAGCATTTATTTACTTAGTTTGTGTACACTTGTATGGAAGTAGTGCCTCAATTTTAGATAAGGAACTCATTCCCTTTGAGCTTCAGTACCTGTTTTCTCATCTGCTCCTAGTGAGAATTTTGTCCTGAATCATGATATCCAGAACAGTCTTCTCTTCGTGATGGGTTGTAGCAAAGACTCACATAAACCCACATATAGTTCATAGTGTTTTGTTTTGTTTTGTTTTTTGAGACAGGGTTTCTCTGTATAGCCCTGGCTGTCCTGGAACTCACGCTGTAGACCAGGCTGGCCTCGAACTCAGAAATCCGCCTGCCTCTGCCTCCCAAGTGCCGGGATTAAAGGCTTGCACCACCACAACCGGCTAGTTTATAGTTTTTAATGTAAGAACAGTATTGAGTATTCAGTTTGAAATTCATGTACTTAACCTTTAAGCTGATATCATAAAGGGGATTAAGTTCCATCAAATTAATACTCTGTAGATCTCTGTCATACTCTGTAGATCTCTGTCATACTCTGTAGATCTGTGACTTTGATGTCTGCAACACATGTAACCTAAATCTGTATTGCATAGTACAAAATATATGCAACAGCAGGTGACAGCAAGAATACCTACCAGTTTAAAGGCTTAATACAGGTTTGTACTATTTCGATGGAGATTTTCTTTGGTCTAAAAACTTTGTTCTGAAAATTGTGTAGCTTATGAGCATATATGCAACCATCTCATCTGTGACTTTGGGGAAATGTCTTGAAGACGCATGTCTAGAAGTGGGATTTGCTTCTTGCCATAAAATATGCATGCACATTTCAGCCTTGTTAGATATCAACATGTAACCACCTGTGATGTGGCTGTCTATCATGTGTAGTTAATTATAGATTCACCTGGCAGTTTAGTGGCCATCTGTGTTAGCTAATTGGCTTTATCCACAGGAATAGCAATGTTCTCATATTTTTATGACAAAAGTTATTTTTGAAACCTTCATAAATAATCCTTCTATAGAATATGGGTGAACAGGAATATTTTTTTCTGTTTGTTTACATTCCAAAGCAATGGCTCCTGAATCCTTGTGAAGGACTTATTACTTATCTCTAAAGCCAGCAAGAGGCTTATTTAGATTTTTAAAAAAATGTACACATATTCCAAAGACACAGAAAGGGAACGGGATGCTAAACTTTGAAAATAAATGCTCTCATATATAGGACAGAAAAGCATATTTCTTTATATTTAAACAAAGAAAATGTAGCTTCTTATTTTAACTTTTAAGAATAAATTGAAATAAATCCTATTTTATTTGCCCCTCCTTCTCTATCTAGTCCCCTTCCAGTATTCTGTATTGTCTAGAGAAACCAGAGGACAAGAGCACAAGTTAGTATGGTACATAACACATAGCCTACTGGGGTCAATAGTTGGAAAGAGAGGGTGGAGAGAGGAGCTGAGGAACCAACAGAAGGACTAACAGAAGGTGTCTGGCACCTGTTGGAACATGAATGGCAAAGAAGGAGGAAATGTCAAGATGAGTGAATAAAAATGTCAAACACTCTAGAAATCAAGTGCAATACAGTTTGGAAACATATTTATGATTTTTAAAGACAGGAATTTAATGGATATTGGAACAAACAATTTCACTGTAGTGCAAACAAGAAGAAATACAGTGCAGGACTTGAGTAATGAACAGTGTCAAGAAGTCTAAACCATTATCATAAATTGTGTGCAGGTGGCTAGGGAAATGGTTCTGCGGTTAAACCCATGTCATGCTTTTTCACAGAACCAGAGTTTGGTTCCCAGCACCCACATCGTAGGTAGCTCATAGCTGGCTGTAACGCAGTCTCAAGGGGGATCTAATGCCCTCTTTTGGATTTTGTACACATCTGTACATACATACACAAACCCACATCAATCAATTAAAACTATAAACTATGAATAAAATGTAGCTGACAATTGCCTGTTATTTGAGAGGAAGTATACACTCTTTCAGCAGTATTGGTGACAGAACAGCTAAAAGCAAGAGGAAGAATCCCTTTTCTGTTGTCAATATAGGAAAATTGGAAAGAGGTCCCATTATAAGTAGGACAAGTTTGAGAGAGTTCATAATCATGACCGCATACACAGGAGATAAAAGTAAACCAGGTAGATTAAGTAGTGTGATCAAATGTCATAGAGAGAATTCAAAAGAGAGAATTCAGGAAAGAGATAGGTGGTTGCCAGGCAGTGTCAGGGTTCACACTGCATAGAGGCCATGAATTTTCAGGGGACATCAAGCTCTGGTTTTATTTAGCTCAATGAGAATCACATTATACTCTAAATACTGGATTTCAGCCCCACATGGTAATAGTCATGTCAAATATTAGATTACAATGAGTTATGGTTTTCATCTTTTAAAGAGAAACCATTTTACTTGTCGGTAATGCCTTTGAAATGGAATGCAGATGAATCTTGAGTCAATATCCCCCAATGATGGTCACTAAATGAAATATCAACAGTCTTAACAGACAACAAAGAGGCTTAATATTAATTATTCTGAAAAAATTACACTCTAAAACAAAGAAAATAAAGTTAGATTATTTAGAATAACTTTGCCACGTAGCCTTATATAAGAAAGGGGGCCAAGAATAAATGAAAATATTAAACATTTTAAATTTTGGCAGAGTGGAAAAAATTGTAATCTTGTGTGTTGTTATCTTGTCAACAATAAAAAGGTCAGATTTTAGGAGTGAGAGGTTATAAGATCTGAAAACTGCCTCTCTCAAATATCAGCTGTCTCAGTCAAGGTTCTGGAAATCAATTCATGGATGAATTCTCTGAAGACCATGTCTTGAAAATCTGACATTTTATGCTATTTTTAAGTAAACAATTAGGGTTTTGTCCCCTGATTCATTAGACTGTAACTAACAATTAAAAAGCATAGGGGCTTATGGTATGCATGGGGTATTCCATCCAGGCAGAGCTGTTGTGGCAGGATAGGTCCCTAGAAGGGAGACACATACCATCTGTAGTCTGAAATAGACTTTACTGTTTACCTTCACTGTGAATGTTATCATTCAGTCCACTTCTTGTCAGTGTCCTTTAATTTGGATTCGACTTAACTAGCATTTGTTCTTCCAGAATGACAGATGTAGAGGGGATGGACATCTGTGGCTCCTGTTCATGTGTGAAAGTCCTTATCTCTCCTTCAATCATGAAGAAAGAAGAGACTTGCCAGGCATACTATTCTTGGGTGTCAGGGTATATCTCAAATATAAAAGTAAAACCACTTGTCTTAGAGTTCTATTGTTGTGAAGAGATACCATGACCTTAGCAGCTCTTACAAATTGAACTGGCTTACAGTTTCAGAGGTTAATCTATTATCATCATGGTGGGAATCATGGCAGTGAGCAGGCAGTTATGGTGATGGAGAGGTAGCTGATAGTTTTATATTTGAATTGGCAGGCAGATGCAGGGGAAGAGAGAGAGAGAGAGAGAGAGAGAGAGAGAGAGAGAGAGAGAGAGAGAGAGAGAGACACTGATCCTAGCTTGAGCATTTGGCAGGCAGATGCAGGGGAAGAGAGAGAGAGAGAGAGAGAGAGAGAGAGAGAGAGAGAGAGAGAGAGACTTATCCTAGCTTGAGCATTTGAAACCCCAGTGTGAATCCTGAGTGACACACTTCTTCCAACAAGACCACATCTCTTAATAGTGCCACTCCCTGGTGACTAAGCATTCAAATCTATGCGCCTATGGGAGCCATTCTTCTTCAAACCACCATACCACTCTCTTGTAGACAACCATTTCTGCCAAAAAATCTCTCAATCTTGCATATGTTCTATTGTATATGAAAAGTTATTATCTCTCTTGTTGTTTTTGTCTTTTGATTTCTACTGCTCTCTGTTTAAGTTTTAGTCACATCTACCTATGTAGGCTAGGTTGGCCTTCCTGCCTCACTTCCCAAGTGCTGGGTTGCTATCTTGAAAATTCTCCTTGTATTTATTGTTTGGAAATATGATCACACTGTGTTTTGGCAAGATTTACTGTTGTGGACTCTGTCTGTGGTTGCCAATGCTTTGAACATCTGAACTTTTCTTTTTATATCTCCAGATTTATAAAATGTCCTGTCATTATTTCTTTAAATACCTTCTTGCTACATTCTCTTTCTCTGATCTTTTAGGCAGGCATAATGTGTACATTCAGTTGGTGACCTACCAGGCCTTTTCCTCTCTCCTTCCCTACCTCCCTCTCTCCCTCCTTCTTCCTGTTCTTCGTTTCCTCCTCTTCCTTCTCTTCCTCCTCTCCTTCTTATTGCATCTTTAGGCAGGCTGGTTTGGTATGTGGGTCAAGGTGAGCATGACTGGTACCTGGATTCACAAGAGCAAGTCTGGAGCCTGCATGCACAGGAGCCGACACAGAGCTTGGGTCCCCTGGAATAGGCTTGCATTTTAAGTCTACAGCATCCGCATCTAATCTGATACTTCTGAACTCTGTCCACAGAGATGGGTCCAGAGTCTGTTTCAATAGAAGTTGGGGTAAAATATGAATACAGTGGAGTGATATTTGAACCTTAGACTTTGAAAGATGACTTGGTCTACAAGAGCCTGGGGCTGTTAGTATCAACCAAAACAGGGTCAATATTATACTGAGACATACTCACAACCCTTGTCCATAGGATTATAGGGCCAAAGAAACCAGTATGGAGCTTGGGGCCACAGAGGCTGGTATAGGGCTGGATCCGTAGGGTACAGCTGAAATCTGTGTCTATGGGTAGTGGCATGAAGCCTGAGACTGTGAGGACTTTCATGTAACTTCAGTCTGTGGATGCTGACTCCATGTTAGGAGATGCCTAAGTACTAGGTACTAGGTACTAGGTACTAGGCTGTAATCTACAGCTGGTAAGACCAGCCTAGTGCTAGGGCTTTATTGGAATTTTGTGGTAGAGTCTGAGTCTATGTGGGTTAGGTAGAGGCTGAGAGTTAATTCTATTTTTGTTCTTAGGCCTCTGGAGCTGGCTTGGGGTTTCAAGCCACGGGCTTGCTGCTGATATGGGACTGATCTGGAACTTGGGAAAGGCCTGGAATCTAGTCATAGATGGTGGAATGAAGGAAAAATCCAGGGGAACTGGGACATGGTAAAATCATGTTCAATTCAGTCTTTTTCTAATATGATTTTTTTTTCTGTACCACAAGCTCAGTTTGGAGGGAGGGGAGGTGACATGCATAATATAAAAATGTCCTCTTGACCCTTTGATGCATCACTTCTTAGCTCTTTGTTACACCCAGGTGCTCTAATTGTTCATGTGAATTTCTTGGTGTGTGTGAAAGTATTTTCTTGAGTGGATAGCAGCAATGATTAATGCTTCTGTGTGGTGACAAGCTCTTCACAGTGCCACTCCATCATCTTGCTGATGTTATCTTGTCACTGCTGATGGAAGAGGTATCTAAATGCTTTAGAAAACAGAATGTTAGAGGCAAAGCTGTCTGTATTTTGCTAAGGTGTGAGGAGCTGAGTTTACTCTCATTTACATCACTTCACTGAGGACTGGCATTGTCAGATTTTGTAGCTTAATGTACATGATACATATTTGTGCTTAATTTCCATAAGTTTCAACTGAATTTTTGTAAGTGGTGATTGCTGGACAAATGGTCAGGTAGAGACAGGTATGTACATGTGGTTACATCAATGCTCCTTCAATAATTTGTTCAGAATATAAACCTAGGAGGAGGGTACAAAAGAAAGTATTGGTACATTTTTGTTTCTGCCTTACATAGATGCTTTGTGTAACAGCAGTGCGGCTCTGCCTGAGAAGTAGACTAACTATCATAATGAAAATAGCTTGAATTTTCCAGCTCACTGTCTGGGAAGAAGCATTCACTCTGGGCCTACCCAAATGGGCATCTGTCATATGTAACCTTCTAGATTATTGAGCTACCTTTTCCAATTTATTCTTATAAATTCAAATTTTGATGACATTATCAATGTAGATTCATACATCTTATGATAAAAAAAATTATAGAGCTTAGATTAAAGCCTTGGAAGACTGCCTACCTGGCCACACTAAATGAAACACAATTTTAGGACCAATAGAAAAAGAATAATTCAAACAAAATCAAAGTAGTTCACAATGCCTCTCTTTTCTTGTTGTCTAATTCTTGGTTATCACTTCTACTAAATATTAAAAGTGGTAACCTCTAAACTGAGGCCATTGTCACTGGGCTTGTTTCTATAGAAGGTATTTGAGAAGGATGACTCTTAAGTTTTCTCTCTTGCAGTTTCAGAGTAAAGCTGTCCACTTACTCTCAAATATCAAGTGTGGGGAGCTAATGCACATTCTACTTGTAAGGGTTGTGTCCTTTTGAATCTGTATAATTTTCAATGGAAATAATAATTTCAAAAGAACAATTATTATTAATATGGGAGGCAAAAATATCTAAAATTCTTGAATCTTGATTAGAACTTCTTACTCTTCAGTTTCCAATTTCCTTTTCTCTGTTCATAAGAAAGGGTCCTAATGTCTTGGTGACTTGCGGGGGAGTCAGTGTTTGGAACATGACTATAATTAATTTTAAAAACTCAAAGCAAGTTTTAAAATTGATTCTTTGCAAATTTCACATCATAAACCCCAATCCCATTCATTTCTCAGTTTTGCTATATCCACCCTTACCCTTGTAACCTCCACCCCCCCCCAAAAATAAAATATAACAAACAAACAACATTAACAATAACAACAAAATGCAACCAAACAACAACACAAACCATCTCTCCATGGAAGCTGTGGTGATTCATGGTGAGTTACATAATGCACCCATTTATCCAAACAGCTTTACTTACAAATGTTCATTGCAATGAGTGAATGGTTGAGGGCTTCTACACCATCAACATTGGACCCTTACAGAGACTCTTTGATGTCCTGCTTTTGTCTTGTGTCATGGAGATTCTGACTCTTTGGTTCCCTAGGACCAGACCCTTCACATACTTCAGTAGTACCAGGACAGACGGATGTTAGGATGGGCCAACTTAATGCCCTGGTTCTGCATTTAACACCAAAAATATTCCTTTCCAGCAAATAAAGCAAAATAAAAACAAAATAATACCATATTTTGAGCCCTTATTAGGATCACTGGTAAATCTCCATGTGCTAACTTTTGTCATACCCATGACCACATACATGAATGAAACACTAAGGGAAGAAAGGTTTACTTTGGTTTATCAACTAGAGGTTTAAGTCCACAGTTGTTGGCATGGTTAACTTAGGGCCTATGGAAGGAAGAACCTCAAGGTGGTGCAAGCGTGCTACATCAGAAGTAGTAAGTAGCAGAAGGGACAGTGTTAGTGACAATTTAAAAGTGGAGTTTTCCCTCTTACTGTCTAGTTCCCAAATAATTGAGACAGAGACTATTAGATTCATTTAACAGGCTTTCATGGCACAATAACCAAGAAGAAATTGGTCTATTCTAATCCTCTAACATAATCTTGCTACTTCCCAGTCAAAATCCCCAAGATGCATGCACGTTAGTATTGATCTGGCTCTCTCTGCTCAATTTGTGTTCTTATGGTGGCTCCTGGTCCCTTCTTTCATAGCAAAAAAAAACCCCAAAACAAAAATCAAAAAAACAAACAATAACAACAACAACAAAAAAAAACCTTCTTTTACCCTCTCTACCCCTGGATGGAATTGAAAAATCAACCCTATTATCCCTTCTGCCCAGTCATTGGCTGATCCGCTTTTACTCATCAATCAGGGATAATTGGGGGACAATATTTTCACAACATTGAGACAACAGCCTCTTAGAATAAGTATTACAATGCCATGTCTGCATTGCTACCAGATATGGGGCCACAGAAATCAGCATTTGAATAGCACAAGGATAATCTTTACAGAGTACACAATAACATTATGTCTACAAGTCATGAATGAGAGTACCAGCCTCTAATAACCTACAAGGTCCTACTTTGTGAAGGTGCCAGAACTTCTCTAAATAGTGCCATCATATAGGACCAAACATTAAACAAATACATGGGCCTATAGAGGTTATTTCATACTATAACAAAAGCATTCCACTTGCAGTTTAGGTCACCTTTTTCATACTTTCAAGTACTTCACAAACTCTTCCTACATACCACTTTTAAACTTCTTTCTACAGCATTAGGTAGAGTCACAGCAGTAACCTTGCCTTTTGGTACTATTTTCACCTTCCTGTGTCGGCAAGCTTTTCACTACTGTAACAATACACTTGGAATACTCAACTACAAAGGGGAAAGTGTGGGGTTACAGCTATGGTCCAGTAAGTAAGCCTCTGCTGCTCTTGCAAAGGACTCAGGTTTGATTCCCAGCACCCACATAGTGGCTTGTAAACATCTGTAACTGCAGTCCCAGAAAATCTGAAGTCCTCTTCTTTATGGGCCTCGGGAATGCAGGTGGTATAGAGATACCAAGCAGGCCAAACACTCATACACATAAAATGATAAGACAAGTAAATATTTTTAAACAAGGAAGGTGCATTTTGGCTTCCACAGTCCATGATGAGGTTCAAAAAGCATGTCAAACCAAAACATCCTTAAATTGGGGATTTCAAAGATTGGAAATTTCTCTGGATTCTCATGCTGGGGGAAGGAAAGGCTAAAATCTTGTGCAAGGTATTTGTCCCCCAGGATTTTCACAGCTCCTATCAGAGCTTAATTCACACATACATGTTCCCTGGCTATTGCTTGCTGTTTTTGTAACAACATAGCAGTGCTATTGTAGATGCAGAGGAAGGCTAGAAGATTTTCTCCCCTCCTCCTTCCCATACAACCAAGTTGTAAACAAATCCATTTTTCCTTAATGGTTTGCGTAAACTAATGACTTTGGCACAAAGGGAAACTGGTGTGCCACTAAATTGTCCAGTGACAAAAACTACTCCCTTCCAGGATTTAAAGTGAATGACAAAGACAAAGAGACAGGGTCCCACATTCCATTTCTGGTTAACTGCCCCAGGCCATAAACCTACTTATGATACTCCTTCAAGTTTCTACTGCATAATAGTGCCAAGCTGGAAAGTGTGACTTGTGTATGCATGCGAAAATTGAAGCTAACCTATAGCACAGAGACAATCAGTCCTGGCTCATGCCTTAGGTATGTTGACCCCTCTCCTCTTCCACTGTTATCAGTTTGATGGATTCTGTGGTCCCTGGTCATGATCTTTCTTCCTCTTCTTCCTTCCCAGCAGTCTGTTTAATTCCAATGACTGAAATTTTAGAATCTTCTGGAGAAGGGGTATCTATTAGATCTTGAGTCTAAGTTAAGTATTTTAAGTCAACTTTTTCCCAAAACAGTATTACACTATTGTAATACTTATTCTTGTCCAGTTATCTATAGAGAAATATTGGTATTTTGGGGTTTGGCGTTATATATCAGTGGTAGTTGCTAATCATTGGAGGGAGGTGTATGGGGAGGGAGAAGTTTTTGGGGGGTATGAGAAGGGGTATGATGGAAAGGAATTAAATGTTATTTGTCTTTAATGATCCTTCTTTAAAAGTTGCTCAATAATTGAGCAAATTAAGTGCTATGTATGGTGCCATAATGCTTGTGAAAATGTTGACCCATAAGGCACTGACCATGCTTTACGTCAGATAGTGCGATGGATTAATGGCTACATTTTTGTTTTATGTTTTTATTTCTCTACTTTTTCATAGTAAACATAAAGTTAAAAATTTTTAAAAAAGAACATATATGAAATCATCATGTCTATTTTGCACTATACAATTTGATTTGTAAAAGTTTGTTTGTCAAATACTCATTTCTGAATCAGGATCTTTCCAATCCTGGGCTACTTTATCAAAAGCCCTTAACATTGTAAGCAAATCTTAGCTCTGGATTTTGTATATTCAACCCAACTCACTGTGTGTATGTACATTTTAATCAGGATTTAATGTTAATGCCTATGTGCTTTAATGAAGATTTAAATCCTCAAAGGAATATGAGAATTATGTATGGGGGTAGATCCAAATACTAATGCAGATTCTTTTAGGCAGAAGAACAAGACTGACTAAAGTACACTAACAGATGGGAATTTTAATGAGAGGAGCTATTCTGGGGTGGTCTAAGGGATGATCATCATAAGTGGATAAACTATTTCTTCTTTTTATTCATCTATTATTTTTCTCTATATGTTTATTAGCTGGTTTCTTTGTATAGTATTAAGTTATTTAACATTAGAAATGATATGGGTAAGGCCAGCAGTGCCTGCATTTAAGCACTTGTCACCAATTCTAATCACCTGATTAGATCCCTGGAACCCACGTGGTAAACGGAGAAAGCTTACTCTGCAAATTGTCATCTGTCTTCCATATTTGAGCACTGGCTCATATGTACACACTCATACGTATACCCACCCACAACCATGCCCACCCAACCCCCAGCCACCTACACCTACCCATACCTATAACTACCCACCCTATAACCACCCTTATGCCTATCCACACTTACACCCATCCACATCTACACCCACCCAAACCTACATCCATCCACACCTACACCTACCCCCAAACCTGCCCACACCTACACCCAAAAAGCTCTCTGCTTCCGCAGGGGAAGTCCCACTCCCAGACTTATGTGCATGGAAAAGAAGAAGTCAAATTATCGCTATTTGCAGATGATATGATAGTATATATAAGTGATCCTAAAAATTCTACCAGAGAACTCCTAAACCTGATAAACATTTTCAGTGCAGTAGCTGGATATAAAATTAACTCAAACAAATTAATGGCCTTTCTCTAAACAAGGGATAAACAGGCTGTGAAAGAAATTAGGGAAACAACACCCTTTACAATAGTCACAAATAATATAAAATACCTTGGTGTGAATCTAACTAAGGAAGTGAAAGATCTGTATGATAAGAACTTCAAGTCTCTGAAGAAAGAAATCAAAGAAGATCTCAAAAGATGGAAAGATCTCCCATGCTCATGGATTGGCAGGATCTATATAGTAAAGATGGCTATCTTGCAGAAAGCAATCTACAGATTCAATGCAATCCCCATCAAAATCCCAACTCAATTCTTCAATGAATTAGAAAGGGCAATTTGCAAGTTCATCTGGAATAACAAAAAACCTAGGATAGCAAAAACTCTTCTCAATGATAGAAGAATCTCTGGTGGAATCATCATGTGTGACCTAAAGCAGTACTGCAGAGCAATTGTGATAAAAACTGCATGGTACTGGTACAGCAACAGACAGAACAATGGAATAGAATTGAAGACCCAGAAATGAACCCACACAGCTATGGTCACTTGGTTTTTGACAAGGGAGCTAAAACCATCCAGTGGAAAAGACAGCATTTTCAACAAATGGTGCTGGCTCAACTAGCGGTTATCACGTAGATGAATGCAAATTGATCCATTCTTGTACTACGGTCAAGTCTAAGTGGATCAAAGAACTCCACATAAAACCAGAGACAATGAAACTCATAGAGGACAAAGTTGGTAAAAGCCTTGAGGATATGGACACAAGGAAAAAATTCCTGAATAGAACAGCAATGGCTTCTACTGTAAGATCAAGAATTGACAAATGGGACCTCATAAAATTGCAAAGCTTCTGTAAGGCAAAAGACACTGTCAATAAGACAAAAAGGATACCAACAGATTGGGAAAGGATCTTTACCAATCCTAAATCAGATAGGGGACTAATATCCAATATATATAAAGAATTCAAGAAGATGGACTCCAGAAAATTAAAAAAAAAAACAAACATTTAAAAATGGGGCACAGAGCTAAACAAAGAATTCTCAACTGAGAAATACTGAATGGCTGAGAAGCACCTGAAAAAATTTTCAACATCCTTAATCATCAGGGAAATGCAAATGAAAACAACCCTGAGATTCCACCTCACACCAGTCAGAATGGCTAAGATCAAAAATTCAGATGACAGCAGATGCTGGAGAGGATGTGGAGAAAGAGGAACACTCCTCCATTGCTGGTGGGATTGCAAGCTGGTACAACCACTCTGAAAATCATTCTGGAGTTTCTTCAGAAAATTGGACATAGTACTACTGGAAGATCCAACAATACCTCTCCTGGGCATATACCCAGAAGATGTTCCAACTGGTAAAAAGGACACATGCTCCACTATGTTCATAGCAGCCTTATTTATAATAGCCAGAAGCTGGAAAGAACCCAGATGTCCCTCAACAGAGGAATGGATACAGAAAATGTGGTACATTTACATAATGGAGTACTACTCAACTATTAAAAAAATGAAATTATGAAATTCCTAGGCAAATGGATGAATCTGGAGGATACCATCCTGAGTGATGTAATCCAAACACAAAAGAAATCACATGATATGCACTCACTGATAAGTGAAGAACTCTACCACTGACCTACTCACATAGCCCACCTTATAAGAGTGTTGTATGTCACATGTGTGTGCGTGTGTATGTGTGTGAGTGTGTGTTTGTGTGTGTGTGTTTGTGTGTGTGTGTGTGTGTGTGTGTGTACCAATATTATTACTCTTGCCTGCTCTTATCCATGTGGAAGCTAGAGGTTGACATGGAACGCTAGAATTTCTCCATAACTATTCTTCATTTTTTGCAGATACGTATGCCTCAGTTATTTTTCTATTGCTGTGAAGAGACAATATGATCAAATCAACTTAAAAGACATGTATTGGGACTCATGGTTCCAAAGGGATAGAGTCTATGATCATTACAGCAGGGAGCATGATGGCAAGCAGGCAGGTAGGTATGGGGCTAGAGCAGCAGCTGAGAGCTTACATCCTGATCTGAGAGAAAAGGGGTAGAGAGAGGGAGTAAGAGTGAGGCTAACTGGGAACGATACAGGCTTTTGAAATCTACCCTCAAATGACACATCTACTCTAACAAGACTACAGTCCTAATCATTTCCAAATATTTCCACCAACTACAGACCAAGGGGTCAAAATTATTAGCCTATGGTGGAGGAGAGGCATTCTCATTCAAATGACCATAAGGAGTAATGAAAATGTATCCTGAACATCACAGATGACTTGGGTAGGGGTTGGGGCTAGGCCTGGGCTCTGTGTGTTCTGTAGTAGTAATAATAATTCTGTTCTTTGATGTCTAGCCTTTCAGATCACTGAGTATTATTTTTCTTCTGCAGCATTCAGTCTGTGTTTTGACATTCTGTTCTAGGCTGTCCTGAGGTGTGGATGATACACACTGACACGTGCTAACAGTGACTATGGTTCTTGCCATTACCCACAGGCCCTAGTTTCTGCCTATAGTAGCATTGACTTCCTAGTACCAGGCATCTGCCAATTGAGCACATTTCTCAGCATTTCTGTCTCCATTTTGTAGATTGTCAATATCAAAGTAAATGGTTTATCTGTATTTGAGTGAGGGAGCCTTACAAGGTGGATGGACCCAAAGAGTTACCTCCACCAGCAAAAACTGGGTCTTCTGGCACAGCATTAGGTCACAATGACATAGTTCAGGAAACTGGAGGCGTTGAGGGTGTAGTTATGCAGCAGAACACTTGCTTATACAGCATATGCAAAGCCCTGAGTTTGATCTGCACTACCACCACATCACTAGCAGCAAAGTAGAGCATGGACATTGTTCTGAAACTTCCTCTCAGCCAAATTTATTTATGTGTTTCTATTTTGTTATTACACCCCTCACTTCCTTAGAGAACTTAAGTCTTTCTCTTTTTCAGTGCTAACAATGTATTAGTGGATAAAGTTCCATGAGATTGAGTCTCTAAGGGACTCAGAAGTGAAAGAACAGTATGTACTTTAAAACATATTATGCTACCGTAATTAGAACAATGAATTAGAGAATTATGAGGGAGGCTTTCGAGTGACTGCTTAGGTGAGATTATGTCTGCTTCCAGGACCTGATTCTTAGTGATCTTTATTCTGTTCATGGCTAAACTCTCCTGAAAGGTCACTGTAAATAAAGACAGAAATTAGAGCAGTTGCTCATGCCATCAGAATTTCCTGTGTGCACACATGGAAGCTACATTCGACAGTAGAGAGGAGGGATTTTAAACACAGCTTCAATCAGCTTCTTAAATCAGTTTGCTCATCAATCAGATTCAAGGAGACTTGGCACAAATATCCTTATTTTTATTAGCCCAGAACAACAAGCTACTCCTGATTTCTCACTCTTCCTTCTAAACTTTATAATTTTTAAAAACAAAAAGAATAAAAACATAATAAGAGAAGCTCTTGGAATATTGATACAAAGCTTTAGGCAATACATAAAGATAGAAATAAATCTTACTGAAGCACCATGACTTTCTTCCAGGGTTTGTTTTTAAGTAGGTGGGAGGATTGAAATAACACAAAACCATGCTTATTAGGAAACAAAGTAATAATCTTATACATAACTTTACCTCCAAATCTTTAGTTCAATTGTAATAGAGACATCCCAGCTTGCTTGGCCCTCTCCATATCCAAACAAACTTCTCACCTGGAGAGTGCTCCAGGAAGATGGGAAGGCATCGTCACTAAAGTGAAAGCTGTGCCCTACCTTGAAGATTATGAACCAGAAGCAGAGACATAGTCTCAGCTAATCTAATGCCAAGTTAATGGTTCAGAATCTAGAGAAGAGACTCAAAAGATGGCAAGCCTTCCCAAGACAGTTACAGTAAATCTGGTGAGTTTTAGGGAAAGGGTCTGAGTCCACACTTAGTGTAAGTGAGTGTCCAGTGAATGACCTGAACCAAGTGATCTTTGCTAAACATTTCATTTTTATATCCTTGCCTTCCTGTTGATTTTAACAGTTAAAAGCTACCCACCAGCTCAGTAAGACTGGAGAAAGGAAAGATAATGGTTCTCCAATGGCAGAAACCAGCCTGCTAACTCCTTTGGGAACTCAAATGAGCCTAAAGGTCAGACATTGTTATGTAATTAGGTCTGACCAGGTGTAGTTACAATTCTCCATTGTCTTTCCTGTCATAAGTATTTAGATTTTAGGACAGGGGTGGAAGGCAATTGCTTTCC
The DNA here is from genome assembly GCA_902729485.2 of Mus minutoides. Lineage (NCBI taxonomy): Eukaryota > Metazoa > Chordata > Mammalia > Rodentia > Muridae > Mus > Mus minutoides. The sequence continues at coordinate 42,688 of LR749546.1, forward strand.
TTTTAAGGGTCTGGTCTTAATGTGGATAAGGGAATTCCAAGATGAACCTTTTTTTTTCTATGCTTGGGACTTGAAGAGAAGTGACTCAAAATTAAAGGGGCTAAAAATAGATTATTTGAATTACAATTTCCTGAATCCTCTTACAATGAACTACTTGTATGTTTAAATAAGCAAAATCATATAGATGGTTGGAGCTACAAAGCCTGGTTGTTACTAAAATGGCACCAGGTTATCACTTTTTGGAGCAATCAAACATGGCATGTATGTCTTCAAACCGAATATGCTGACCTGTATCTTTTAGGATGAGTGTTTTCAATGCTTGAGCTTTGCCAAAGCCCCTCAACCTATTTGTTGAAGGTCGGACAGTGGTGAGAATCCTTAGTGATGTGTTCTTTGTTCACCTGCTTGTGTTTATGGGCTTGGAGCTCTCTGAGAGTTAAACCCAATTGTTCTTCTCTTAAGAACCCAGTGCTGGCAGCCTGGCTGTCGGGGTTAGCATCAGTTCTCAACTTGACATACCTGGAAAGAGGCACACTAAGTGGTTTTCCTGTAAGTGCCTGCGTGGGTGGGGAAGATTTATATTTTTATTACTATTATAATCATTAGCAGATATTAATCATAGGAAATGTCCATACTAATATACACACGCTGGTAAGGCCATCATCCTTCTGCAACCCCTTTCCTTCTCCCCCAACCCCCAACACCATTCTAAGTCCCCTAAAGTCACTTATTTATTTCCATCAAGATTCCTTTTTGTAAGACAGCAGCACGGAGAATGCAGAGTCCCTGTGGTGCTGGAGACCCTGTCCCTGTGGTGGCTGCAGAGACCACAGGACTTCTTCATGCCCCGTAGACCTATTCATCCGCACCCTTCTGGAGGTTCTATCTACGGATTGCTTAGAGGTCTTGAGATTTTTCAAGCAGGGATCTGGGAAAATGAAATGCAATTACTTCTTGATAGCTACACTAAAGAATCAAGCTGCTCTGTACCTTGGCGTTCTTTTCTTTTTTCTTGGAAAAAAAGAAAAAAGCAGTGGTCCAGAGTTAACAGAATGAGCGTTTGGTATTTCGAGGTAGTTTGTTTTTCCCTTGAAAAACGAAAAGAAAAAGAGAAATGAAAAAAAGAAGAAAAGAAGAAAAGAATCTCAGTATCTCTGATGCTTAGTAGCGTGTCCAAAGNTGCTCTGTACCTTGGCGTTCTTTTCTTTTTTCTTGGAAAAAAAGAAAAAAGCAGTGGTCCAGAGTTAACAGAATGAGCGTTTGGTATTTCGAGGTAGTTTGTTTTTCCCTTGAAAAACGAAAAGAAAAAGAGAAATGAAAAAAAGAAGAAAAGAAGAAAAGAATCTCAGTATCTCTGATGCTTAGTAGCGTGTCCAAAGGGCTCTTGGTATGACTGGTTGATTATTGCAAAAGACTGGCTTTTGCAAACCTTTCCATGGATCTTTTATCCTTATCTGGCTGTCCACATGACCCTGGGTGACTACATCTTAGAGCAGGGTCACAGCATGGAAAAGTGATTCTCTTGGTTTTACATCAAGGTATCTCATCCAGCGTTTGATGGCCCTGTAATGAACAAAGAAATGCTATTGGCAATATTGGAAGAAATTACAGATCTGAGATGAAGTTTCCAAGCTCTCTAGTATTATCTTCTGATATTTGAAGACTTGGAAAATTAAGAACTGTTAAGAGCTAAGAATTAGTCAAGAATGATATAATCTCCCTCCATAATTTTTTTTATAAAAACTGAGGCCTTTGATGGTGAAGCGATATGAGCAACACTGAATATATTATTTCCTACTTACCTCTTGACTCATAGGCCTGTGCCTCACCCATATCAAACAGCTGAGTCCTTTGTGTGGTAACTCAAAGGATTCCCTAAGTAGCTATGTAAATAGGTAGCTGTATATATTTGAAAGAAAGAAACAAGTAAGAGTAATTATCATTTACAATATGACACGAGACATATTTCCAGGACCCCAATTCTCAGCAATAAACTCTTTCTCCAATGATTATCCTTTGGGGAATGTCATAAGCTATCTTTCAAAATCTTGTTTGAAACTGTGATTGCCAGAGTTATGTGAAGAGTTAAAAATGAGCCGTTGCTACTGGAAAATGCAGAGAGATTAACAGAAATAAACTGTGACGTACACGGGGATTTCTTCCCAGGTTTCCAGGTTGCTAGATGAGTCTGTCTACCTCTGCTGACATCTAGTGTTGGGTTGTGTGTTTGGCACATGGGTGCTCTTAGAAGAACCCTAATGGAGGGGGATAGCAGTCAAGGATCTGTGAAATGACAGTGTATTTATTCATTAGTGAGGCTAAGAATCCTGAACAATAACAAATGAACTGGAGTTTATTCTAGTCAAATGGTCAATGTGCATATGTGTTCGTCCAATAGTTCATATGAAGATGTGTGTGAGGGCTTATTAACAGTGTTCTCTTCAGGCCTTGTGTGGTGAACCAGTACTATATCAGTTTGATTCCTTCACAAAGATTATCAAAAGGGTGTGGGTGTGGGGGTTGTAATCGTCTCACAGTCTTTCCATTAACTTTTATATCTATAGGTGGTAATGTTAAATCAATAGAAAGAGAAGTATAAAAAAAGAAAAGAAAAGAAAAGAAAAAAAGAAAGAGAAGCAACATAAAGGCTTACCCCTTACACTTCACACCAGTACTGTTTTTAGTTGCCTTCCTTTTTAACCAGCTCTGCAAACCACCAGGAGGCGCAGTCTGCCTTAAAATAACTTTCCGAGGCAGGTAAAAAATAACCCGGCAGTTTCTGGTGTGTGCATAAAGGACTTAAGGTCCACGAGGGTTCGTTCTGCTTTGCCCTTTCTCTTCCCTGAGAATTCAGTTAGTCTACAGAATCTGACAAAACCTTTCTGAAAGGAAGGCTAGCACAGTGGGCTTCTGGGAAAATGCGAATAGCCCAATGCCAACAGAGCCAGGTGTACAGAAGCGTTGCTAGGCAACAGGTCTCTAGATGACAGCTACTTTTTACTATTTAAAGGACTGGAATGAATATCTCATTTCATATGTATAGGTGTTTTAATCACATGTATATGTGTGTATCATATACACAGCTGGTATCTTCTTGTATTGATTTAAACTTTCTGCCAAGATCCTCTATAAAGGCAGATGAAGAAAGTAATTTTTTCCTTGGACTTTTGCTCTCCTTTGGGGTTGGTTTGTTTGTTTTGAGATAGTTCTCAACTGTAGTTCAGGCTGGCCTCAAACTCACTATAGAGACCAAGTTGGCTTCAAACCCATGATGAGTGTTCTGCCTTAGCCTCCTGAATTCTGAGATTAGGTTGTAGGCACCACTTACCATATCTAGCCAGAAAATTTTTGCAAGAAAAAAAGTTCCCTTCGTTCACATGTGACCTTCTATGAGTTATAACCAAATGAGATGAGGTAGAATTTACAGCAGGGGACTACATCACTACATTCTATTCTTGAAGCAATATTTTAATCTTTCAATTACCTCAGAAAACTCCTTGTCATAAAGCACACATATATGTACTGATTTATTATCATGCATCTTCTTGATACATACATTATACAAACCACCTCATCCTATCTCCTTATCCCTGTATCTCAGACTTATTAAAGCCTACCTCATCTGTAAAACCCCACTAGCTCTGTTGCTATTTGTAGACAGAAATGTCAATAACTTAACTAAAAGTTCCTGGTCCTAAGTCTGGGGATGAGAAACATGGGTTTATGGCGTACACTGAAAAGTCACTACTTTGAATCATCTCAGTGACCTTTCAAGGACTGAAATCAAACCTCAGTTGCAAAAATTAAATGCTCCTTCTTCCATCTAAGAAAAGCAATGCACATTCTGGAGATACTCGTTGCCTGGCAACAAATGCATACTTCCTTCTCCTTAGACAACTTCCAAAAAAACTGCTAGGAAGAAAATTGGCCAATAAAATAAATCTGGTGGTTCTTAGAGTGGGAGGAGAGCAAATTCACAAAATGTGCATGTGGTGTGTGTGTGTGTGTGTGTGTGTGTGTGTGTGCTTGTAGGTGCATATGTGCTCATGAGGTGGCTAGATAGGAAAGCATAGAAAGAAAGACAGAATAGAACACAGTAATATAGTATTGATTAATTTGTTCAGTAATGTTTGTGTATGTGTGTGGATTGCACGAAACTGCCCAGTCATGGCTAAGGTTTTCTGCTTCAGAGAAAAACAGTGTTCATTATCTTCTTAAACCACTGATTGCTAAGCTGTGTGATGATTTCAATGGTGAAGAAATAGTACAAAGATGAAGAAAAATATTGCCCTTTCTGAGTTTTGTTATTCATTTTGTTCAGAAAACTAAGACTTGAAAAACATAAACATCTTTGTCCATTATCTGTTGCTATGGTGAAACTGTGATATTGCTAATGAACAAAAAAGGGGGTTATCTTGGCTCTCAGTTATAGGTGTCGGGAAGTTCATGATTGAGTTCCAGTCCTTTCTCATTTTCTGTTGTGACCTTAGCACTATGTCAGCTCATGGCAGAATATCAGAAACCAGGCAGGACATGTGGAAAAACAGATATGTTACAGAAGGGGGAGGCATCACCCTCACTTTGCAGCAAACCACTCTTGTGATCGCTTAGCCCAGTCTTGTGGAAACTATATTGCTCTTTTTATAAAGGAGCAGCCATTATAATCTAAGTACCTTTGAAAGATCCTGCCACCCAACACTGATTCACTATGGAATTATACATCAATGTGAGCTTCTATTGGAACAAGACATCTTAAATTTATAGAAGTACTAATACTAATAACTAATAATTAGAGAGACTTTTGTTTCTTGTTCTTACACAAAGAAGACTTCAGCTTTTTAAACATCTCTTCACCCCTGCTGCTTCGCTTTTGTCCTGGAGTGAATGAGATTTCTTTAAACATGTTCCATAAGCACTTCTTTTTATGAAGGTAAAATGTACATAATAAAAACTGATGTTTTAATCTTTTTTTTTTAAGTTTGAGAATTTATCAGGCATAGAGGGTGATTAGAGCAGATTTACAAGATGGCTGTTAGGTTTCCTTCAATCTAAAAAGAAGGTACAATTTTTCCTGCAAGCAATATATAAATAGTTAACAGAATTACCTTCCCATTTAACCAGACCAGACAAATTAGTTCTGGCAGATGGAAAGAACAACTTAAAGGGGTTTTGTGTAATTCAGGAAAGGACTTACTTGGGTGAAGGATAGCTAACAAAATTAGGGTTATCAGAACATCTCCTTAACAGGGAGGGTAATTTCCAAACTATTAGCTAAAGTTTGAGGGGGCCACAGATTTAATTACCTGAAGTCTGGCCTTTGATATCCCTTTTGAAGAGCCATAAGAGGCCCCTGGATGGTCACAGCTCCAAATAAAGTTGTTCTACATCACTTTATGCCTTTTATGGAAACTAGAGACATGGAAACCCAGATAATATTCCCTGGAATTTGACAGCCATTGGGGTATTTAACAAAGCCTAATAAGGCCACTTCCTGTCTGACTTTTATTTCTGTTGACATGACAGAGACCATGACAAGAAGCAACACATGGAAGGGAAGCATTTATTTGGCTTACGATTTCAGGTCACAGTCCATTACTTCAGGGAAATCAAGGCAGGAACACAGTCAGCCACATCACAGCCACAGTTGAGGGCAAGGAGTGTGTTTGAAGGATTGCTTGCTCTCAGCCACTTCCTCCCTCTTATACTGTCAAGGACTCTTTGCTTTGGTAGTTGTGACGCTCGCAGTAGGCTGGATCTTCTTACATTGATTAAAAATCAAGGCAATATGTCATAGACATATCGTGGTAACACTATTAGGAGATATAGCCTTGTTGGAGGAAGTATGTCACTGTAGGGGTCCGCTACTGTGGGGTTATAGGCCCATTCCTCTCCACCATTGGGCATGGCCACTTGGGAAGGCAGAATGGGAGGAGTTTGACTGCCCTTATCCTGTGCCACCACCCTAGTGGGGGTGTGTGCTGGGCTCTACACACAGCCTGTGTGTTTCTTCACAGCTCAGAAATACTGCTTCAGGGGTAGGAAAGTCTGAGATGTGGGGAAGCTGGAGGTGGTTTGGGGGTCCCTGGGCCTGTGATGAGGCCAGGGTCTAGGAGTTCTCAGACTCTTGAACATCCAGGCACTGCTGGGACTCACAGAAGAGCAGAGAACAGAGTCAGGACCTGCAGGCTGGAGACAGCATCTAGCCAGGGGCACAGGGTAAAGGGATACACCAGTCTCTCTCTTTAGTTTGGCTGTGATTATAGCTGGAAACATAGATAGGCCTTCTACAGGAGATTAGGCTGTGCCTCTGTAGGGGAAGGTCTTTTTTATGGCTCCGTATTGTGGATCTTGGTATAATGAGACAGTCTAAGGTTCCAAACAATTTATTGTCATGGTGGAAAATGGATGTGTAAAACCATACCCTGTTTCTCATGGTAGGCCTGAGATTAAATACCTTTGTAGGGAGGAATGTCTGGGAAGGGAAGCTTATTGGCTAGGCCCCCCTGGGCCTCTAGATACTTCATTAGCTTGGAGAACTCTGTTTTGGGCCTATGTGAGAAGCATGGCACATGATCCAACTCAGGAGTCTGGCAGGGAACAGAATCACCTCAGCCTCCACTGCTCTACCTTCCCAGACTTTCTGGCATGGTTTTATGCCCACAGGTTTTGAGGTCTCAGATATGCTAAGCCACATCCAGTGAGAAAGTCTCTCCTTGTTCCCTTTGGATCAAGATGTAGAACTCTTGGCTCCTTCTCCAGCACCACATCTGCCTGCAAACTGCCATGCTTCCTGCCATGATGATAATAGACTAAACCTCTGAAACTGTAAACAAACCAGTCACAGTTAAGTGTTTTCCTTTATAAGAGTTGCCTTTGGAGTGACTGCTCTGCTGGTGAGTGTGGGGGATAACCCATGGGGGGAGGAACTCCCCATTCTCAGAGGAGAATGGGAAGGGGAAATGGGAGAGGAACTTCGAGAGTTGTGGGGGAAGAGGGGCTGATATTGGGATGTAAAGTTAATTAGTTAATTAATTAATGAAAAGAAAGAGTTTAGTCATAGTGTCTCTTCACAGTAATGAAACCCTAACTAAGACACATGCTCACAGGTCATGTGGCAAGCATATACTAGTATAGATGGGTTTAATTAATTATATGAGCTAGTTGGAAAATAGTCTAAGCTAAGGCCTGAGCTATAATAAATAATAATTTTCTCATTATTGGGGTCAGTCTGGTGGTAGACTGTTAAGTAATAGAGGCTGCTGAATTCATCTGTTCAAATGCAAACAGCTACTGAGTGTGTACTAAGGTGACTAAGGAGAAAGCATCTTTGGGTGTAAAACTGCAAGCCACTTGGTTTGGCCAAAGTAGTACATACTCAGCTGATGAACTATCTACTGCTCTCAGTGTGATTTCCTTATACAGGGAATAATAATACTTGAAGGAGCCCGGCGAATGTAATTATTAAGAAATCCTGTATCTCTTGTGGGCTTTAATTCTAGTCTAGATCCAGTTCCCTTCAGGTATTGGTGATGGCAGGGAGGTTGTCCTGACTTTAGTTGGATTTGTATTGGCATTATTTGATTATCTCTGCTCCCTGGGCACTGGCTTTTGAACTGCCTTAAATACTGGGCCTGCATTTTTGTTCTATGTATGTTTTCATATTTATTGATATATCTATTTTTGAACATTGAATAGCAGTGGCTGACTTGATCAGTCACCTCCAGATTTAATATTTTGGGATGTTCTGCCCCAAAAGAGTCAGTCAGGATCTTCAGAATGACTGGAATTTGCTACATTATTAACTGATTTCCTCATGTACACAGAAGTTAAGGGGTAAATCTTTTCAATTGAGACCTTCCATTGATTGATTTGGAGATGGTGCCAGAATAAGAAACCAGGGAGTAATGCATCTCTTCACCTAGGGCTTCCTCTTCAAGTATAAAGGATTTTAATGAAAGAGCAGTAGAGTGCCCTCAATAGTTTCAGTCAGACTAGCCAGCACAATGCCTGCTTGTGATTGATCCTGGCTTCCTTTGAAACTGGAGACAATCACATTTCCAACATTCCCTTTGCTTATCAATAGAACACTGCATATCAATGGCATCCCGGGAAGTAAGCACCTTGTGGGAGGTGTTGGGTTGGTGTTGGGGAAGTGCGGTGTGGTGGGTAGATTCTTCCTAATCCAATATTCTTCCTGTTTGCAAAGGAGGCAGCCTTAATTGTCTTTGCAGAACTATGCATAGATGTTATTAGGTGCTATGTTTTCCTAAGCAATCAACAGTCTGGCCCTTTCCACCCTGTCTCCTTTTCCCTCCTCTTCAGCTGGGCTATGCTACTGACAAAGAGCTCCTTGGGTTGACTAGGAGGCGCCTGCGGGCAAAGAGCTTTGTAGACTTCAAGAGGGGGATAAAGTGAGTATTCACAATGTGACCTTTAGGAATCCCTGGCTCTCCATTTGCATGCATTTAAAAGGCTCTCACTCAGCTAGTTTGTTCACACATCTCATTCCTTCTACAACAAACAAACAAACAAACAAACAAACAAACAAACAAATTTAAACAAAAACCAACCATTAAAATCTAGTAATAGCAGTACTCTCAAGTCTTACTTGATAATTCCCATAAGTACCCATGGTTGGTACTGTAAGTGCCCCCTGGTGGAAGGCTGCATCTACTGCAAGCATTTTGTAAAGTCCTTAGAGCTTTTCATCTGCCATAGGATATCGAGAAAGGATGGAACATCCTTCCACCCACCAAATATGATGACTGTATATTGGAATCCCTATAAGAATTATCCAAGATCCTCGAGAAGATTTCCTAAAACTTCTTTTTAAAAAAATTTATTTATTTATTAGATATTTTCTTAATTTACACTTCAAATGCTATGCTGAAAGTTCCCTATATCCTCCCCGCCTCTACCCCCCCTACCCACCCACTCCCACTTCTTGGCCCTGGGGTTTCCCTGTATTGGGGCATATAAAGTTTGCAATACCAAGGGGCCTCTCTTCCCAAAGATGGCTGACTAGGCCATCTTCTGCTACATATGCAGCTAGAGACACGAGCTCTGGGGGTCCTGGTTAGTTCATATTGTTGTTCCTTTTACAGGGTTGCAGACCCCTTCAGCTCCTTACAGGAAGCTTTAAATCTCTCATTGTGAAAATGTAAACTCTGCCTTTCTAAATCTGTCCCACTGCTGCCACCTGCTGAACACAAAGGTGAAGGACAGAGGCTGGTTGCAAGACTGGGCTTAGTTAGTGATAAGGCAGGGCTTAGGTTGGGTCTCTGTCCCTCAAGGACACCTGTTGTTGGGTATTTCCATTTTTGCTCATGCAGAGTGTAAAGTTAGATATTTTCTGGTTGTATATTATTGATATAGTTTGGGCTTTTCTCTTAAAGCCGTGAAAGCCTGTGCATAGGGTATTCTGACCACTTTCTTGTCTTCTACACAACACATCTAGCTGGAGGGTGTCACTGAAATTTAAACTTTCACCTACTGGTCAGACCTCATGCGAAAAAAAGCAAATCAACATTTTTCATTTTAGGGTCTTCCATAGATCTGTCTTTTTAGTATTTGAGAAAGTAGGCAAGTAGAATGTGATGGAGACTGACTGAAGATGTCCTGTTTCTTGGAAGAGGACAAGGAGGTGATGGTGTGATACCCTGAGAATCTGGTTGGTTCACTGCCACATTCAGAACATTCACAGCACAGAGTGCCTAGGGTGAAGTCTCTCTATCTCTAATAGAGACTTTAGGTGTGAGAGCCTGGAGGGTGACTACTGGTTCCTATCCTTCTTTGGACCAGGAAGGAAGACTGGGAAGGGAATTACAGGGAAAAATGAGACCCCTCTTTCTTCCAGGGTGGCTGGGGAGAGTATGGAGCTAAAGCAGTGTCCTAAACTACAAAAGAAGAAGAAGAAGAAGAAGAAGAAGAAGAAGAAGAAGAAGAAGAAGAAGAAGAAGAAGAAGAAGAAGAAGAGAAAAGTGTGTAGTGTGTGTGTGTGTGTGTTATAAGTACATATTAACCCTGGAGATGGAGTTGCCAAAGGGTTGCCATGGGTTTGGACCAAGTACATTCATGGACTTTCTAGTTGGGACATGGAGTTTTGCTTGAAGTGGATGCCCTAGGAGGAACTAATGTTTCTCTCGTGTTCCATGTCTATTTTATGTCATAGGAGTCTCCAATTTGTAGATATCCTCACGACTTTTAAATGCTGGCTGGCTCTGTGGTCATGGGGTGTGGCATTTGTGGGTGCTGTCTCTGAAGAAGAGGGTTGAAGCAGTCTTTAAAAGAAAGGCAGAAGCAGGAGAGAAGGAACTCCCTGGGGTTATGGGGAAAGATCACAAGTTCTTAGGAGGAGTTAATTTAGCCATTTAGTGTCCTGGTTGAGTCACCAAGAATTTTCATGGAGAGTGGGGTGGAGTAAGATGAGAAACCGGACCAACTCTAACTTGGGTTCAGGTTCCATTTTAGAGAATCTGACCTAAAGTTGAACTTCAGTTAACCAACAAGTCTGCTCCAGGTCACTCCCTGACAGCAACCCACCAGGAGGAAAGGAGAAGTTACACTTGTGCCTAAAGAAGGAACAGGTGGCCCCAGGATGCACATCTCCCTGTGCTGCAAAGCTGCACTCACCACAGTGGGGGGGGGGGGAAATGTAACCATGGAAACCAAGTCAAAGAGTGTGTGTGTGTGTGTGTGTGTGTGTGTGTGTGTGTGTGTGTGTGTGATAAAGTTGGAGTAAGGGCAGCTCGAAGAAGTAATGATTGGCTGAAATTAGCTTAAAAACCCTGGTCTGGCCAAGGCAAATTACTCATTCCTGAAGTCCAACAGAGATGCCATCGTGCAGAGAGACAACCCAGACGATTGCCACCAAACAAGACAAGCCTGCATCATAAAGACCCAGCTCCAGCAGGACCTGAAAAGCAGGAGAAGTCATGAGCCTTACCTGCTGCCTGCTGCCTTTGAGCCAGGCTACGTCATTGGCCAGACCAGAGGTTAGCGTGTGTGTGTGTGTGTGTGTGTGTGTGTGTGTGTGTGTGTGTGTATGAGTGTGATCACCATTTACTTGTTTATTGCTACTTATGAATAAATAAGTTGCTATAACCTAACTTCTGAGTTTGAGACTTCCTTCTCACCTTTGTCATCAATCCCAGTTCGAGACAATTTCACAACAGTTGGCCTAAGTGGGCAACTGGGAACCACCTGGAACCCCGCTTAAAAGTTACTGCTTGAACAGCTGTTTAGTGGCTGCTTAGCATCACCTAACAGCCTCACTTTAAATTGTGGGACATTTACTTGGCGGTAGAATTCAGATATGCTCCTAGTCTGAAGCTGAGAACCTTTGGCCATGAAGTCAAATGTCTATGACTCCTCAAAGCCAACTCTGATCTGAAAGGTGATGAGGAAGAGCAGGTAAATAGAGCACAGGCAAGTAGACCAAAAGAGCCAGGGGGGGCGGGGGGCTGGGGCCAACCACCCTAAAGCCAACCCCAGCCAGAAGCTCCCACGGGAGCCAGGTTGGAGGAAGAGCTGAGAGTGAGAGTAGAAGCCTCCGAGCCTAATGAGATAGTAGCTGGCAAAAAGAAGTGAGACTGGTAGATAAATTATTTAATGAATTATTGAAAAATCTACCAAGAAGTAATATCACCTGGTACTTTAAAAAGGAAACAGTAAAGGGACTGAATCACATAGCCTATAAATTAATACCATGAGCAGATGAAAAAGGCTCATCAAGGGCATGAAAAAGATAAAATTAGAGGACAACGAAACCTCTGATTTGGTGGAAAGAGCTTGGCAGGATACTATCCATGTAGTTAAGAATAAGACTAAGTGTAAAAAAGTTAAAGTTGACATCCCATTGACTGCACCACAGCAGGTGGAACCTATCATAGAGAGAGCATCACAAAAAGAAGTACCTAGTATACTCATGAAGACTATAGTCGATCTGGATAAGGATAGACTAATGGGCAAAAGGCTAGCCATGAATATCATGAAATGATAGAAGGACTCCAATCCTTTCAAAAATGCCCTAGAGTCAGGACTGGTCCCATCACTACCAGTGACAGCCTCCTGGCTTCAGACACCAGTAAAGGATTTCAAACATGCCTGTCCCACGGAGATGATAATGGAAACCAGAGGATATACCCCACAGGACCTTAATGAACTTAGAAAAGACTATTCCCAGAATGGCAAGAAGGAAGCATCCTACATACTAAAACTGTGGGAGAATGGAACAGATACAATAATGTTATCAGACTAATATACACACAAATTTAGGAACATGGTGGAAAATCCCACCATGCGTTCCCCTTCTTAGATGTAACTCAGTTCGGGGCCTCAGCAAGATGGAATAATTTACAGGAAGCAATTAAGCTAGCAAGAAAATTGGGAGTACTCCATTTACAACCAGGTACCCATCCCACAGGCAGCACCAATGTTGGCCCAGTTTAGGAAAATCCTGTTAAAGGAGCTCCACAACACCTCAGGGTGACCCCAGCCAGACCACTGCAAGGATGTCAAACTGTGGCAGATGCCATAGACTTCTTAAAGTCATACAGTTAGATTCAGAGAAGGTGGTATCCCTACCCATTAAAGGTAAGAAATTTAGTGGAATGAGGAGATGGTTTAAAAATATAAGATTGTTTGGAAAACCAAATACCAACCTCCCAATTATATCAGGACAAAGCAAACTATGGAATCCCACCAGAGGCTTGTTTGGGCAAGCTCCTCATAGGCCATTTTAGGGTAAAAGAGGCCCAATGGCCAAGGACCACCTTACCCAGGATTCAGCAACCAAAGGCCGAACGTAGGGGCAAGACCCATGAACAGGCTGCCATTCAGAAACAACCAGAAAGGACAAGGACATCCATTTTAACCTCAGGGCCGAAACATTTAAAACCCAGAGTAGCACTACCTACTATGCTACCTGACGGTACCACCAAAGTGGTTAAATATATTTGTTGGACACAGGTAGTGAAATTAACATATATACTCTAGATGAAGGACATATCTTGAATACAGGCAAGATTAAAGGCTACATAGAAATAGAGGGAGTTGGAGGCAAAGTCAGAACCCCTATAACTAGACTAATATTGCAAGTATATGGTAAGAACTATGAGCTAGATTTTGCTCTGTGCAGTGCCCCAGAAAATATCATAGAATTCCCCACAATATACAAACTATTTCTGAAATTTTTGAATTATAAAGGAATACCAAAGATGCTATGAGCTACAGTCAAAATTCCACAGGTAGAACTACCTAAAATACCACCCTCCTTCACATTACAATCCCCCATAAAAGGTGGGATGGAAGAAGTAAAGGACACTATACAAACATTATTAAAAGAAGGTATTACAGGACCAACACAAAGCTTTAACTACAACAGCCCCATTTGGCCAGTAAAGAAAATGAATAGCAAATGGAGATTCACCGTAGATGACAGGAACATAAATAACCTATCAGAGCAGATGTCTGGACAATTACCAGATGTAATCAAGGTGGGAGCATGGCAGTATCCAGGCAGGCATGGCACAGGCAGAGCTGAGAGTTCTACATCTTCATCCAAAGGCTGCTAGTGGAGGACTGACTTCCAGGCAACTTGGATGAAGATCTTAAGCCCACACCCACAGGGACACACCTATTCTAACCAGGTCACACCTATTCCAACAAGGCCACACTTCCAAATGGTGACAATCCCTAGTCCAAGAATATACAAAACATTATACCACCCTAACAAAAATTATATGCTAGATCAAAAAGATAGTTATAATACAAATATATATGAACAAAATCCCACAAAATGTCACTTTAACAAAGTGTGGTCCAATGCCTCTAGCATTAGAGCAATCTTTAATAACTAGTGGTTTAGACCATTCAAGGTTAGAAAGAATATACTTAATGTTAAAGGAATCTACAAAACAACCACTATAGGAATAGAGACACATTCTACATTCAAATGTGATTTAGCTATAAATTCAACCTTTCCTTAATTATATACAAGTACTTTGATACACACAGGGTTAGAAGGTGAAGCAGAGGGCTGGTGGTTCCACTTTACAACATTGACATGGGAAGAATAATTGTATGGCTATGAATATGATGAATATCAGCCTGGAGAGAAAGAGGAAGAAGAAACTTCCTCACCTACACCTAGAACAACATCAAACCCATGTAAACCTGGTCCAAATATGAACTGGACCCAATGTACCGAATTTGCCATACCTTACCCACTTAAGAGTGGCATACTCTCTCTGCCTAAACCATGGGGAAATAGGTGCCCCAGGGATTTATATGACCACCTGTACCCAGAACTCCAGAGGACATGAAATCAGACAAATTAGCTGTGTAGCAGGCTTCCTGAACCTATCCTGGTTGGGCAAGCTATGCTATTGCCCCAACTTAGACTTAAGATGGGCCACCAGAATAGAAACACAGTGACCCACTTGGAAGGATTGAATATCAGCCACAGCCACGGTCCTGGGGATGGAACCTTATAGACAAGCCCTAGTACTAACCAGCATCCTACCACAACCACGGCAGACTACATTACATGAAAAAACACCAACACCCTTATGCACAAGCCGAAGGCTTTTCAGTAGCTCAAGGATTGCTACATCCACTCCAGTAGTGACTCGAGTGACAGGCCTAGAAGCCTGGAAGCAGTCCTGAGGCAAAGAATTTCACGGAAATGTAGTCTCCTGGAACTGTGGCATCCTGTAAAACGAATGCCCCAAATCTGTCCTTGCTTTAGTCAGTGAACGGATCTGTGTGCTTTCCCTCAATATTCTTTTATTATAAGTGCCTTTAAGGATTTATTTTGACATATACGTAAGTTAGATTAAGCCTCCACCAGTGTTCCAATGTTCTAGGAAGTCCTTGAAGCCGACCCTGAGCTTGGAATTCAGTAAGAATGTTACCTATTCAGTAACATTCAAAATTACCTCTAGTAGAGACAGTGAAAGTAATCAGGCATTACAATTTACTTGAATAGAGCTAGAAATCTCAGGCCAGTCTACATAGTTATTACTTAGAACAATAGCTGAGTCACACCCATACACAGGAATATATAATGGCCTTGGAAAAAGGTGGGTTGTGGTTTTAGGAGGAACTGTAATATTATTCATGAAAGGCTTGGTAGAACAGAATTCCCCTCATGTATGTTTTTCACTAGGCCCAGAGGAATAGCATAATCAGGTATTTACTAAAGGAACTCTGGTGGTGGGTTTAACAATAGACTAGCATTGCATCAGAGCATTCACCTGGCTCCTGTGTTTAGCTGATCTTAATTAAGGGTTGTTCCTATTCTTAGTTATAAACATGGCCTGGCTCCCCCTAGCTTTTTATGTATGCATTTTCTTTGTTTTGTGTCAATATACTTTGGCAGATGTATTTGCCTAGCTTTCTTGTTTTTCTTCTATATTTAAAGTCTGGTGTTTGCTTGGAAAAAATATATTCAGATACACACTCTCTCTGTGTCCATGTCTGTTTGTCATCTGTGCCAACTCCTTACTCGCCTGTAACCAGAACCCTGAGTTTTCCTGCAGATCAAGAACCTGACTGAGTCTGTCTGCAAAAAAAGAATATTCATGGATGTCAGAATGGGATGTAGAAAATGACACCAACAGAATGCCAGGCATTACCTGGAACTGCTTCAGCAGAAACTCTTGGTCTACAAGACCAGAGGAAGAAATACATAAAGTACTAACCGAGCATGGGAAATCAGAAGGAGAAGTAGGACTCCACATACATGAAGCAGCACGTTACACACACCCCACTCAAAGGAAATTTAGCAGCATTCCTACCATTATTTAAGGAGACCAGAGGTTATGAGTATACCTCACTCATGGCACTCTGGGATCAAGGAGCTAGCATTACAGGAATAGTACAAACAAAGGAAGTATGAAAATATATAAAGAAACCTATACCCATTTGGGTGGACTTCCAATGATAAGGAGAAATATATCCATGAGAGGAGGTAACTTACCTAACACATTCGGACTCAAGAAGGAAAACATAAATTTGAATCCAGTAAGGACATATTTTACATTATTATTACAAAACATTGCCTACTACAATCAACATCACTATATGACCACATGCAATAAGAAGGAAGAATATAACACAGTCAAGTACATTTGTGACATAGCAGAAACAGCACACAAATGGATTTCCCTATACCATGGGATATATAACAGGAAACATCAGCACAGTTAGTTTTTCAGACAGGAACGTATTGTATTCGCAAAGTTTGGGGCAACACCCCATGCAGATACTCTATAGATGCATTGCCACACTCACTCCAGTGGAGTCTGCCTGACAAGTCCAAACGCTTGGCTGCAGTCCTAAGGCAAAAAGTTTCACAGAAACTTGTCTTCTAGAGTGTCTTTGACCTCCCATAGCATGGATGCTCCAGATTTGTCCTTGCGATAGTCTGGTGAAGGGTTTTGCATGCTTTCTTTCAGTATTGTTTTATTATAAGTACCTCCAAGGAATGATTTGACAAATAGCTAAGTTAGATTGGCCTCCACCAGTGTTCCAATATCGTAGGCAATCATTGAGCTGACCTTGGGCTTTGAATTTCCTAAGAATGTTACTTATTCAGACGAATTGCCTCCAGTGTTGACAGAGAGATAGTGAAAGAAATCAGGCATTGCAGTTTATTGGATTAGAGTAGAAATCTAAGGGTAAGTTCTACAAAGTAAACTTAGAATTCTCATTATAGTCATGTATGGCAGACTACATTACATATTAGAAGAAAGTTGTTGGGTTCCTCTGTTAAATGGAGGATCCCTACAGATACATAAAATAACAATTAAGTCACTCTCATATTCAGGAGTTTACAATGGTTTAGGAAGAAGGTAAGTTGTGGTCTAAGAAGGAACTAGCGCAAATACTTAGAATGATAGCTGAGTCACTCCCATGTACAGGAATTTATAATGGCCTAGGGAGAAGGTGGATTATAAAATAGACCAGAATTGGAACTATGGCAAGGGCATAAAGCCCTTACCCCTGACCTCTAAGAATAAGCTGACCTTAGGTAGGGCTGATTTCTATCCCAGTTGTAAACACTAATTTTTATCCCAGTTGTAAACACTGCCTGGTTCCTGCCATATTTTATGTATGCATTTCTCTGTTTTGTGTAAAGAGTCATTTTGCATCAGGTAACCTTAATGTACTTTGGATGACTTTAATGTATCAATTAACTTTCTCGTTTTCTTCTGTAAGATAAGTCTGATGCTCACTTTGAGACATTAAATTCAGATCCAACACTCTCTCTGGTGTTTGTGTCTGTTTCTCATTTTTACTCTGACTCCTTGCCCACCTGAATACTGGAACCCTAATTCTCCTGTGGGTTGAGGGACTGACTGAGTCCAGCCTGTGGCAATGCATGGCATAACAAGCCCTAGTTTTAACTACATATGATTTAATAACATTAGATACAAGAAATCCAATTTAACAGCAACAAATATTATAACTGCTGCTATTATAAACTTATCAGCCTAACACCCAAATACCACATCAAGGCACCAGAAAGGACTATACAATGATGGAAAACATGGGTAATCAAACATAATAATGCAAGAACCACATATCATTCAAGCTTACCATATTATTTTAGCTACATATTGCCACACTCCCAACATCAAGACGGACAAATGTCATACTGGATAGCACAGAAGCTAAAAGCAAGCCCTATGCTGTCAGGCACAGATAACTAGGATAAGATCTTATACTTATTTATGTTACTACAAGACTGGCACAAATCAGACTGCCTACACAATAATCCTTGCTTAGTAGACAGAGAAGGATTCAACATTACAACAGACTATGTTGGTATTAACAAAGCCAGCATAAGATTCATGAGGGCACATTCTAGAGGGCACATTACCCACTAGAATGGTTAAATCCACCACGTGGGCCACTTTCAGTCAAAGAAGCCCCATTCATAGCACTGGACACAATCTTACCAGTAGAAATAATATTGAATCCTGGAATCAGGAAGATCCAGATTTCCATCTTATTTCAAGCCTTTAAACATCCTAAGTTATATTGGAGAAATAGATACCGTATTATATTAATACCACAACCCAAATAGGTTCGCCAGAGAACGCCTACAGGCACTGACCGTGGGAGCTTTTATGGCTGGAGCATTATTAGGAGGCTTGATGGGAGGAGGAGTAGCAGAAGCAGTAGTCACACCCAACAAGGTAGATATCTATAATATTCAGCAAATTAACAAGAAAACAGCCCAGGTACTCCATGCACTATCAAGAAGCATAGATTCACTCCATATCATGGTAAAAACCATGAATACAGAAAGGCAAGTATTTAGGGAACAATATAAACAGGAATCTAATAGAACAAGGAACCTTATAACTCAGAAACATAACTTAATTATGTGCCAAATGTATAAAAGTAATCTAGCAGAAGTAGAGAGAGAATTAGATACCCTTTTCACAACAGGACTAGGAAGAAAGACCCCAGATTCCCATACGTTATTAGATAAAGAAAGAGGATCATATTGTGCAGAAGGCATAGGCAAGATACACCTAATACAGGTATTCCTGGACAACATATACCCAGAATATCACACTAAAGCCATACCACGGAAACTATCCAATGGATTTGTAATACCAGGTGATCACTTCCTGTGGTCATCAGTTAACACCAAGAATAGCTCTCTCTATATACCACTTGAAGATACCATTAAATTAGGACCAAACACACAGGTCTACCCACACCTACCAGACACAAAGATGCATCACACATCATTCTCAATGTTGAGATTAACAACCATACTACAAGACATGGGGAGCTATAACTTTATACTATGCACACCCACACCAAAAATAGCCACATGCAGATGGATAAATTAATCATTCATGAACACTTCTGAAGCATATTTTAATTTAACAGGCAGTGTTACCTGATGATGAACTACTCATAGGCCACAATGGAATAAACAACTATTATGACTAAGTTGATTTTGGAAAAACATTACTTTGACTCTGATGGTCTATTCAGTTTTGAACTAGAACAAGATCATTATAACAACTTCATTCAAAAAAAAAAAAAAAAAAAAAAAGAACCAGATCGTAGAAATCACAACATACAATAAAAAACAATTAGCATCATTAGATGCCACACTAGGAAAGTTTCACCCAGGGTGAAATACATAACTTGGTTGGCCTATTGGAAGCCAACACCATAATCAATAAAAATTGGAACAAGGAGATAACTAAATGTGGCCTGTGGGATACCATTGGCAGGCTAGCATGCTAGACTTTGTATACATCCTGGTATACTCATGGTGGCACTGGCCTAAAGAAACATTTTGGTTCCTCATATTTCTGATTATCTTCTTTATGCTATTAAACGTATATTTGATATGTTTTAGAAGCAACAAATGGAACATATGCCAAAAAGAAGGCCCTCAAACAGGAGGTCAAGAGGTAACAACTCTGGACAGAGATATGACCTCAGCAGCATAGCAAGAGCTAATACATTTTGTAGAAAAATATTCTTTGATAATGCATTATCATTTGGAATTTTGTTTGATAGATTAACCAGAAATAAGCTGTTTGAACCAGGAAATTTGAACCAGGAAATTGCATATATTTTAAGACTCTCTCTCTCTCTCTCTCTCTCTCTCTATATATATATATATATATATATATATATATATATATATCCTGATAACAGATGATAAATTACTTACACGGTTGTTATCATAACCATGCATCCTGGAGCATGTACTCAGATCCCATCAGGGCAACCTAAAGCTTATTGAGCAGCCTCATGGCCTGCTATATTAGCAAAGGAGCCACTTTTGGTACCACACATGTTACAACATGTTGCAGCATACACCCAACTCCGCATACATAATGTTTGAGGGAGATTGGTATGGGAATGACTCCATATAATCACACAACCCAGAACTTCTACAGGCCTACTGCCTCAGAACAATATTGAAACCTATATTAAGAGTGCAAATTCCAATGGAATGCATACCGTACATGGAAAAGTTACCATACAAATGGATTATGCACTGTATATGATCCCTGCTTTGCAATCCTTGTGGAGCCTTTGGGAATATCCAAACCTGAAGCTCTGGTTTCCCCGAGGCTCCAGAGGATGGAATGTAAGGGGTACATGGCCTCATGAGGCATATCAACCTGTGCTGCAAAGCTGCACTCACCACAGCAGCCCCATGTAACCATGGAAACCAAGCCACAGAGTGTGTGTGCATGAGTGTGATAAGGTTGCAGTAAGGGCAGCTCAATGAAGTAATCTGTGAACGCCTTAATTATGATCGGCTGAAATCAGCTTAAAAATCCTGTCTGGCCACTGCAACTTACTCATTTCTGGAGTCCAATGGAGATGCTATCATGCTGAGAGTCGAACCAGACACCGGCCAATCAAGACAAGCCTGAATCGCATGGACCTAGCTCCACTGGGACCTGAAAAGCAGAAAGAGATGTCACAAGTCTTACCTGATGCCTGCTGCCATCGAGCCAGATTATGCCATCTGACAAACTGGAGGTTAGTGAAGTGTGTGTGTGTGTGTGTGTGTGTGTGTGTGTGTGTGTGTGTGTGAATGAGCTCGATCTCATTTTACCATTTACTTGTTTATTGCTACTTATGAATAAATAAGCTATTAGAACCTAACCTCCGAGATTGAGGCTTCCTTCTCGCCTCTGTCATCAATCCCAGTTTGTGACAGTTTTGCTACAGATACTTACTTATGAACGTTTATGGTTTGGCTCCTAGCACCAGCTAATAATGTAAAGGGCAACAAATTCCATAGTAATCCCCCAATCAGATGTGTGCCAAGCTGGATACCCCTGGCCTGCTTGCCTGCTCTATAAATGCTTGCTTGAAACTCGACTTAGTGCTTCACGCTCCTGTCCTTCTTGAGCTTGAAAAAAGACCCTAGTGTGATTGCATTGGAATCAGCTCCTTTGTAGTTTTTTGGGTTCTCAAAACAGGCACAGCAAGATGAGGTGGGATGAGGTGTCCTTCTTAGACATAAATTTCTCTCAGAATTTTTGGCAGTCTAGCTAAATGTAAGAAAGGCATACTTCAGCTACTAAAAGATAGTCATTTGGGGCATTTTGAAATTTATTATCTTCCATTATTGACCATTCTTTAAAAGCACTTTAAACCTTAAAAAACAAAAACAAAAACAAAAACAAAAAAAAACAAAAACACTGGTTCATCTAGAATTAGGATGGATACCTTGCTGAATTTGTCTCTACCCAAAAATGTTAGGAAAGACGAACAGGGCTGTCTGCGGAAGGACATGAGTTAGTTCCTTTTCCCCTGGGCTGTCTCATCATCAGGAATCCGCAGCTGACTTTACTGAAATGCTCTTGACTGAAATGCATCCAGCAAGCCTGGCTACAAGCTGGGAAGGATCACAGTAGCCCAGCTCCTGACTTCTAACAGATTCCTTGGCTGGAAGGATGGTAGAAAAGCACAGAAAGTTTAGGGTACACAGGAAGCAAGAGGAAAGCTCTTGTTTCTGGGGTCTGACCTGAGTCTCTCCATTGTGTGAGGGTTAAGAATTTTGTCATATAGATATTTCCCTTGCTTGGTTAGAGTCATACCAAGATATTTTATACTATTTGTGACTATTGTGAAGGGAATCACGTCCCTAATTTCTTTCTTAGCCTGTTTATCCTTTGAGTAGAGGAAGGCTACTGATTTGTTTGAGTTAATGTTGTATCCAGCCACTTTGTTGAAGTTGTTTATCAGCTGTAGGACTTTTCTGGTAGAATTTTTGGAGTCACTCAAGTATACTATTGTATCATCCACAAACAGTGATATTTTGACTTCTTCCTTTCCAATTTGTATCCTTTTGACCTCCTTTTTTTTTGTCATATTGCTTTGGCTAGCACTTTGAGTATTGAATGGAATAGATACGGAGAGAGTGGACATCCTTGTCTTGTCCCTGATTTTAGTGGGATTGCTTCAAGTTTCTCCCCATTTAGTTTGATATTGGTCATTGGTTTGATGTATATAGCTTTTATTATGTTTAGGTATAGGGTTTGAGTTCCTGATCTTTCCAAGACTTTTTAACATGAAGGGGTATTGTATTTTGTCAAAGACTTTTTCAGCATGAATGAAATGATCATGTGTGTGTGTGTGGTTTTTTTTTTTTTTTTTGAGTTAGTTTATATAGTGGATTACATTGATGGATTTCCATACATTGAATCACCGCTGTATCACTGGGATGAATCCTACTTGATCATGATGAATGATCGTTTTGATGTGTTTTGGGATTCAGTTTGTGAGACTTTTATTGAGTATTTTTGCATTGATATTCATGAGGTTAAATTGGTCTGAAGTTCTCTTTCTTTGTTGGATCTTTGTGTGGTTTAGGTATCAGAGTAACTGTGGTTTCATTCCACTATAGCAGCCTTATTTATAATAGCTGGAAGTTGGAAAGAACCCAGATGCCCCTCAACAGAAGAATGGATACAGAAAATGTGGTATGGTACATTTACACAATGGAGTACTACTCAGCTATTAAAATCAATGTCTTCATGAATTCTAAGGCAAGGCAAATGGATGGAACTAGAAAATATCCCGAGTAAGATAACCCAGTCACAAAAGAACACACTGTTGCAACCTCCAAATTACTGATGCTAATGAAAGACCCACAACGTGAGGAATCTCCCACGTTCTGACTCGGGAGAGGCGATGCCCCAAATCACTCATGAGAAACGTCTTGATGCAAACAGCAAGAGGATTTTAATTTCAAGAGTGCTCTCAAGCCCAAAGTCATACAGCACGCAGGGTAGAGGACCTTTGTGCTCCAGTAGCTGGGAGAAGGGGTATTTAAAGGAAGAAACCACAACTCAAGGGTGTGGGGAGGTCATTGTTGGACAATACCAAAAATACCAGTTAAGAGTCATGAGGAAGTGGAAAGTCAAGACAGTTTTCTATGAACTTCTAACAATAACACATTTGCATAGCAGGTTCCAGTAATGGTCAGGGTGACTTTCTTTGAAGGAACATTCCTTGAACCCAGGAAGTCGGTGGGTAGAGGAATGTTGCTATCTGTTTTATGATTAGTGTACCTTGGGGCATTTAGTTTCACTTTTTGATTCCACACTTCTTGTTAGTAGTTCTAATCTTAGAACTAGACACTATCTTCTCCCTGACATACTTGATCCTTTAGGGCATGGTACTATTGTCTCAAAACTAAAAGCTGCACTGCACTATTTCTTGTTCTAATAAAGGAGACTAGCCTATTTAACACACATGGACCTATAATTAAAAGCAGAAGCAAAATCAAAAGGGGTCCCATAAGGGTAGAAAGTAGGGTGGTCAAGAGTACAAGATAAGGTTTTTTCCACTGAGTCTCAAGGTTTTCTGCACGGTGGCGTCTAATGTAGACTGAATCTCTAACTTGGAAGCGATGTAGGGCTTGCATGTCTCCTCCTCATTTGAAGCTGCTTCCACTGTATCACCCACTTGAGCACCTTGATTCTAGAAAACAAAGGTTGGGAAAGCAGCATGTCAGCACTATGTACAGAGGCTATTTTTACCAGTGGAGGGGGTCCCCCATAGAGTAATTTATAGGAGGTCAATTTAAACTGTCCAGGGGTATTCCTAACCCTGAAGAGCACAAAGGGTAGGAGAGCTATCCAATCATTAGCGCCAGTCTCTGCTGTCAATTTGATAAGGGTCTCTTTAATGGTTCTATTCATCTTCTATACCTGTCCCGAACTTTGGGTTCTGTATGCACAATGTAACTTCTAATCAATCCCCAATATCTTGGCCAGTCCCTGACTTACCTGGGCAACAAAGGCAGGTCCATTACCAAACCTCGGGAAGATTTCTTTTAGGATCTTCTTGGCTACCACATTGACCATCTCAGTCCTGGTAGGAAAAGCTTCTACCCAGCTTGAAAAGGTAACTATAAAAACTAATAAGTACTTGTTGCCATATCTAGCTGGCTTTAATTTTGTAAAATCTACCCCTCACTCAGAGGGAACCCAGCCTAGCATTAGAATAGTACTACCCATAAACTCCCTCGTAATGGAGACATTCTGGAGAGTCAAACTTCAGCATGAGACATCCTCCCTGCCTCTGTGTCTCCAAAGATTAGCACTTTTCATGATAAACTCACCAGGTGCCTGTCCTTGAGACCTTAAAGAAATAAAAAACTCTAAGGAGATTAGTGTCCCACATTTAAATCATGGAGAAAAGGTAATCAGAGGTCACAGACGGTTACGAGCAGTCATAAAATTAGTCTCTGATAAACAGACACCCATTAGCTCCCCCACCCCAGCCCCAGCTTCAGTTCTGCTCCAACAAATGATTACAGACCTCCATTCCCCCTTTCTGTGAACATTCAGGGGATTCCTAACTATACTGTATAGAAACCCAGTGCTTTCCAGACTTGGGATCACTTGCCAGCATCCACCCTGTGAGTGCAAGGCATGAGATCTGAGTTCGAACTTGAAACAAAAGACTCTTCTGCAAGTTGTAGCAGACTTCAAAATTCTTGGTCTTGTCTGGGTTTCCTGTGGACTCAGGGCATAAGAAACACATGGTATGTACTCACTGATAAGTGGATATTAGCCAAAAGGCTCAGAATACCCATTATACAATTTTACAGACCATGTGAAGCTCAAGAAGAAGGAAGACCAAAGTGTGGATGCTTTAGTCCTACGTAGAAGAAGAGGGAACAAAAAAATCACTGGAGGTAGAGGGAATGAGGGACTTGGGAGGGAGAGAGGAGGGGGAGAAAAAATGGGAGGCAGGATCAGGTGTGGGAAGAGACAGGGGGTTGGGGAAAGAAGTACAGCAGGTCAGAAAATTGAAGGAAGATATGTAGCAGTGGGGGGATGGGGAACTGGGAGCAGCCACTAGATAATGTCAGATACCAGGTAAGCAAGAGGTTCCCAGGACCTCACAGAGATGAAATTAGCTGAAATACCAAACAAAGGGAAGATAGAATCTGTAGAGACAATATCCAGTGGTTAGGCACAGCCCCTGGTTGAGGGATGGGTCCACACACCCATCTCAAAAATATTAACCTGGAATTGCTCCTTTCTGAAGGTAAACAGAGTGGAGCAGAGACTGAAGGAAAGGTCATCCAGAGATTGCCCCACCTAGCCGTCCATCCCATCTGCAGACACTAAACCCAGACACTATTGTTGATGCTAAGAAGTGCTTGCTGACAGGAGCCAGGCTATCCCCTGACAAGCTCTACTACAGCCTGACCAATGGAGATGTGGATGCTCACAGCCAACCATTGGACTGAGCATGGAGGCCCCAATGGAGGAGTTAGGGGAAGGAAAGAAGGAGCTGAAGGGGTTTGTTATCCCGTGCCCTTCCCACAGCTTTGAGTAAGCTAAACAAACCCCTGATCGGTTTAAAACCTAGCTGGAGTTACCTGTCCTTGCCACATTTGTACTTTCCTGCCTGAGGTTTGAGAAGTTGACCACCTGAAAAGCTTGCTTTGCAACTCAATCCAACTGAAACAAAGAATGGGTCTGTGGGCATTCCCTATGTAAATACAGAACTGAAAATTAAACTTTGAGCCTAGATCAGAAACTTCTGCCTTGGCTTCATCCTTTTCTTAACCCTGTCCTTTTTCATTTTCCAGCCTCCCTTTCAGATAGACCCAGTTCATCCATGGCTGCTGGACAGCTACACTACCCTATGGACAGCTACACTACCCTATAGGAAGAACAACAATATCAACCAGTGCAACCCCCAGAGCTCCCAGGAACTAAACTACCAACCAAAGAGTACAAATGGAGGGACCCATGGCTCTAGCTGCACATGTAGCAGAGGATGGCCTTATCTGGCATCACTGTTGGTCCATTGGAGGCTTGATGACCCAGGGTAGGTAAATGCTTGGGAAGTGATGCAGAAGTGGGTGAGTGGGTGGGGAAGCACCCTCATAGAAGCAGGGTGAGTAGGGAGGGGACAGGGAGAAACCTGGGGAGGGAGATAACAGTTGAAATGTAAATAAATAAAATAACCAATAAAGAAAAACCATTAACATAAAAAAGAATTTTTTTCCCTGAGGGGAAACTGGGAAAGGGGTAACAGTTGAAAAATAAATAAATAAATAACCAATAAAGAACAAACAGTAACATAAAAAATAGACCCAAGTAAAACAAAACTAACAGCTGGGCAGTGGTGGCAGAAGCCTTTAATCTCAACACTAGGGAGGCAGAGGCAGAGGCAGGTAGATCTCTGACTTTGAGGCTAGCCTGGTCTATATAGGGAGTTCCAAGATAGCCAGGGCCATTATAGAGCAAAACCCTGTCTCAAAAAAAAAAAAAAAAAAAAAAAAAAAACAACCCAAAACCAAACCAAACCAAACCAAAACCCATTTAAACAAACAAAAAACAAACCAAGGTAAAACAACAACAACATCAACACTTTCACTGTGAAAATCACCCAGAGACAAAGTACCCTTCCCTTTTTAAGAGCTATTGCAAACAAGACTATTACAACAGAAATGAACTGTGCTTAAAGCTATAATTTACATGACCTTTGAGTTTGACTTTACTCCTTTTTCATTTGCAGACCTGTGCTTTTCTGAGAAGACTCCCAGTAGATGTGGAGCCTTGTTCACACTCAAAGCACACACCGCAACTTCCTTCATAGCAAAAGAATTCAGAGATATTCCTGCTTCTGTTAAGCACAAATGATAAGATAGCTGGGTGGAACCCTACCCCCAAACTAACATTTCTACTATGCCTGGGCCTAACCTTTTTTTGTTTCAGGCTGACCTTGAACTCAGGTATCTGTCTACTCTAATAAGCATAAATGAAAAACTTACCTGGGTGGGATCTACTGCAATCACCACTTCCTAAATCTCTTTATCTCCATCCTTAGTATCTTTCTGACAAGTTGGCTCATAGTTCAGCTGCGTCTGTTCCTGATATATCTGGGAAACTCTTTATAGAATTCATATTGCACCCTTTTATTTTACACATTCAAGAAATTATATATTTTCCAACTCAGGTTTTTAGAGTTCTTTTCCACAGCCTTAAGGGCTGTCCTGAAAGTCCCAGTGTTTACCATTTTTCTAAAGACACAGATATACCCTGGACTCCTGGACTCCTGTTCTTTCTAATTATCATGGAGTCATTCACTTTAACAGCAAGGACCTTCCTTGAAGGAGGAACATCAAGCAAAATATAAAAATAAGCCTTCTGCTACAGCAACCATTGACCCTCATGGAAGCACACCCTGCTGGCTCTGTTCTCGGGGCAGGAACCATGTTATGCTGTCCCTTACACATGGCCATACAGGACTCGGCTATGTTAGCTTCTGTCTTGCTATCACTCCTTTCTTGTCGGCAAACCTGTGTAACTTACGGAAACCATCCATCCTATAATCTCATTTAACAAAGAGAAACTCTTCAAACAAGAAGTATACCCAACATTTTAACTTAATCTTTTAAGTACTTTGAAGAACGTCATTTCAAAAGAGACAAAAATCACATATAGAACTATTGTTAAAACACCAAATGGTGATACTAAGTCTGTGCTTACCTTCAACACCAACTTAACTCCAAACACACAGGCCTTGGAATTCCTTTTGCGGTGGAATAAAAATCCCAGCATCACTGAAAAGAGGTCTCCAAAGAGACCTCCTTGGCTGCAGCAGCCAGCAGTGTTAGGCTATATCTCTCACTACAGTGCAGGTACTGTAGGGCTGGTGACAATGTCAGAGAATGCCTTAGTGATGGCTCTACATTCTTTATTCCTCCTAGGAGTATAAGATTTTGGGTTTCCCTTACAGACAAGAGTGCTAAGAGTGATCTCTAGGGTTTGGCAAACTGTTTGGTGTGACATTAAAAACACCCTGTTTAGGGGCAAGAACACAGTCTCTACTCATGTCACACTATCACATAGAAGGGAACAATCTTTTCCTAGCCACATTTAAAGCTTCTCAGAGCCATTGAAACAAATGAATGAACAAATGAAGAAGTGAGCAAGCAAACAAATAAACCAAAACCAGCCTTCCTTTCTCTAGTTCTGAAGCTAGACTTTTCCAGTTTTGCATGCAAGTCTACTAATATGGGAATTAAAAAAAAATCTCAATTTTGACCAATGCAATTTAAAATCTTAGATGGGGAGGGAGGGTTGTCCATGTGCCAACAAATTCAGATGGGGAGGAACCAAAGGAGTTATTCATAATAAATGGGTGTAGTTTGAAGCAAGGTTGTCTAAGTTTTAGATGGGGCTACACATGACACTTTCAAAATGTATCTCATTGACTACAATGAAGGCAAGTGTGGTTTGGGCTGTGACATTTGATGTTTTGAGGGCTGTTTTCAAGAAAGTGTTACCAGTTACTTATCAGTAGCCACTCTCTTGTGTACTCGAGGACAACTAGACAGAGTGGGAGAAGGAAGCTGAGATTGCCAGTCTGTTAGGAAGATTCCACGTCCTAGACCTCTGGCCTGGAATGAAGAATGTTGTAAGTTGAGACAGTCCACACTTCCACAAGCCTTTAATGGGGCAAAGCATCAGAAAGTGGTTACCAAAGCAGATGCTTTGTCCCTGCAGAATTAGTGCCGAGTTGTGAAGCTCAAAATGGCCACAAGATGTCAGTACAAGTTCAATTATATTAGATTTATAACTCCAAAGGAGAGCTCTGGTTTCCAAACCTTGGCTTGCAGGAAAAAACAGACCCTTAACTAGAGAAGTGGATTTTCTATTCAGTGGCTGTGGTGAGCACCTGTATGTCAACTTGACACAAATTAAAATTCATCTGAGTGGAGGGAACTGAAATTAAGAAAATGCCTCCATAAGATCAGACTAATTGATGGGGGAGTACCCAGCCCACTGTGGATTGTACCTTTTTTAGGCTGCTGGTCCTGGGTTTTATAAGAAAGCAAGCTGAACAAGCCATGTTGAACAAGCCAGTAAGCAGCACCCCTCCATGGCCTCTGCAACTGTTCCTGACTCCAGGTCCCCCCTGTTTGAGTTCCTGTACGGACTTCCTTCAGTGATGAACAGCAATATAAGAAGTGTAAGCCAAGTAAACCCTTCCTCTTCCAACTTGCTTTGGGTCACGGTGTTGCATCACACCTATAGTAACCCTAATTAAGATATGTGGTACTAGAATAGTGGGGTATTGTGGGACAGATCTAACTGTATTGTTTTGCAGAGGTTTGTTGAAGGACTATGGAACTTTGGCCTAGAAAAGGTGTTAAATGTTCAAACCTTAGTGAGCTGTTTCATAGGATAAGAGTGTTGCGGGTCATGCAAGCAAAGGAGGCCTGAAATGTAATGTTTCAGAGGGACGTTTAAACACTATTTGCTATAAATCTATGTCCTAGTTGAAAGACAGAGCTTTGAATTGTTACATATATATTTCTATGCAAACCATTTGTATATTGAATTGTGTCTATTTAGTTAGTAAGTTAAGTAAACTCAGATACAAGTAAACAAAAAAGCCATTAAGATAAAAAGAAATGACTCTATCAGGGCCACCTTCTATTTTGAATTACGATTCTGTCCTTCTGGTTGGCTGGAGCTGAAGAGTCAGCTGTGATTAATAACAGACCAGCAGCATTGAAGTGAAACCTTTTTGTTTCTGTGGCAATTTATGCTGGTTAGCCGGAGCTAAAAAAATAAAAATTAGCAGTGATTAAGAACAGACTAACATCACTGAGGTGAATCTTCTGAGAAGTGTTTCCTCAGGGTCATCACACAGAAGCTGTGCTCCAGTAGCAGCTGAGGTTGTACCTTGTACTGTCAAGTGAACTTGGTAGTGTATGAGTCATCAAGATGGTATGAAGGGGTCATGGAGAGCAGCTGAGGTGTGGCCCTATAAGAGGCTAGAGGAGACCATTGGTGAAGGTGCAGCCTCTGTAGCGACTGAAGGCCCAGGGTGAAAGAGTTTTAAACCCTTGGAATTGGGGTTAAATGAGTAGAGTGCTACTACACACAGGTGAGTACCTGAGTTGGAAGATCCAGGACACACAAAGAGCCACATGTATAGTGCACATCTCTTATCCCACCTCCAGTTTGATGACCAGCTAGCCAGTGTTGAACCAGAGACCCTGTTTCAAAGAAGGTATAAGGTGCAAAGGAACAACTGGGGTTGCCTCTGATCACCACATGGATGGATGGAGGTGGGGGATTCACAGAAGCGACTTTAACCTTCTGGCTAATGGCAGATTTTTCCATGGGGGATGGGAATGCCAATAGTAATGGCACCTCAAAAGTTTTAGATCTTGCCCAAAGTAACATTGTGAGGATGAACGAGGAAGGCTTCTCTATTGAGCTCAGCACACCCAAGGAGACAGAGAGGGTCTAAAACAATACCAAGTAGAAGTCTATGAGGGGAGTGACAGGATACTGGTAAAATTCACTATTGATTCTATAAACTTATAGCAAGAATTCCAACCAATACTAAAATCAACATAGTCAAGAGCAAAGAAATTCACAATGACTTGGGGCTAATTAGAATTACAATTGGGGGAAAAAAACATATCCAAGTGGCCTCAGAATTGTGATCAATATTGCATGTTGGGTAGTAGTTGCATCACCTGCTTGTCAGGAATTAGGATGGGTACTGAAAGAGTCTTGTTAAGAAGGGACTGATTAGAAGGCAGAGTTCCTGAAAGCTAGATAATTGCAACTTGGCCTAGTCTACAGGTTAGCATGCATATGGGTACAGATATGCAGGCAGTCCAGGTAAAAGGTAAGACTGCAGAAATGTCTGAACATGATTTAACAATGGCCTCTTGTGTTGGTTACTTTTCTGTTGCTGTCATAAAATACCACCCCCAAAAACAACTCAAGGAAGCATGGGTGTATTTTGACTTATGGTTCCAGGGGGGAGAGTCTGTAATAGTTGGAGAGGGCAAGGTCTTGTTGCTAGAAGGTAGCAACAGGAGGCTGGCTGATCAAATCGTTACTCATGAACAGTAAACAGAGGGACTAGGAAGTCTGACAAGGCCATACAAACTCAGTGCTCACCCCAGCGATGTACTCTCTAGCACCTCCTCCTAAAGGCCAGATAACCTACCCAGACATTAAAGCCAGTTGGGGACCAAGTGTTCCAATAAAGTCCTCTGTCCACATTCAAGCCACCACAGTAAGGCATCATTGCTTTTGCCATACCTAGGGCATCAGACACATTACCTTGGTGAGCTAGCTCATATTCCAGTCCTTCCCTAGAGCTTCGGAAAGGGATTCTCCATGTATTTGGATATCCAGAGCAATGACCAGAGACAGCCAGCCCACATCCTGTATCAAGACTGTAGCACTGCATATAGCTCAGTTCTCATCCCTGATTACACATTTTGAACAAGTACAGCTTGTTCAAATATCAACCTTGTGATGTGAAACCAGAGAGCCTGCCAAACAGATACTAGTATCATTGCAGTCCTAGACTGGCTAGTCACGTTTCTAAGTTTTGATTCCCATTGTTAAAGATGAAAATAAGAATGGAGTTGCATCGATTTGAAGCACTCCAAATAGGGTTGGGGTGCTGTGGATCTTAGGTACAAAAAAACCCCATCTGATTGGTGGTAATGGCCCTGGGGTCTTGTGTGTGAGAAGGCACATGGCTGGTTTGAAGTGTAGGTAGTTGCTGAGTGACTGTGACTTGTGGGTAAGAGAGATGTATGAGATTGTAAGAAGTGATAGGTCTGGGTCCCTAATAACACACAGTACTTCTTGGAAAGTCTCATGTTGACATCTTGTCACCCCTGGGGTTCTGCAGCAAGAAAAAAGCTGTTGATTATCTCAGTATGGGAGATGTATTGGCCACTACAAAATAAGGTCTGGGAGAAGCTGACAGCTAGGACTAATGGACCTCCACCATTCTTCCCATTCCTAGTTCCCTCTATTCATCCATGGAGACCAGACATAATTGTGATATTTTCACCAGGTAGCCTCCCTGTCCTGCTCTGGTGCTGTATATTCTCACATTTTCCATGATTCCACACAACAATAGTAATTTGGTTCTTAAGAAATACATCCATTAGAGTTTTTTTTTTTTCCTTCCTTCAGGAGATGAATACTGTTCTTAGCAAATTCTGTACTATATGTCTTTGAATACTCTACTTCATCTACTACAGTATGTCCACACTCGGCCATAAAAATGATAACGCTCTCAAAGGGATTAAAAAGTAACACTTTAAAATATTCTTTTGTATGTGTGCTTTAAAAAAAGATTTAGTTATTTTTATTTTATATGCATGAGTGTTTTTGCCTGAAAGCATGTATACACAATATGGAGCAGTGAGTTTAGGGGCCAGGAAAACATGTTGAATCCCTGAAACTGGAGTTATAGCTGGTTATAAGCTCCAAGGTGGGGTTGGGACTGAGCCTGAGTCCTCTGCAAGAGCAGTGAGTGCTCTTAACCATTGAGACATCTCTCCAATTCTTTGTACATGCTTTTAACGCTGCATAGTGGTATAGATATTAAATCTATTATCAGAAATAACACCATGGTCCTGAGATCTCAGATGAACTGTTTCAAACACTATCATTAAACACGTGTTTGTAGCTTCCTTGTACTTATTAGAGCATAGTTACCACATGTATTCATGGAAATAACTTCTCTAAAAGGCATATGAGGTGTTCTCTAAAAACAACACATAAAATTACCCCCAATTTTATTACATGCATTAGTGCAGCTGCTCCATCCATTCTCTGAAACAGCACTCTTCCCAACAGTAAGCAGTCAGTCTTGTAGAGAGCATGCATCTTACAAATGTCCTAGCATACAGATCGGTAACTCTTTACCATTTAGTTCTCTATCTGAGCTACCTTTCTGTTGCTGTGATAAGCTATCCCTGTGGAAGCATCTTATGAGACAAAGGGTTTACAGGTTCATAGATGATGCAGCTCATTATGGAGGAGAAGGCAAGGCAGCAGGAGTGGGAGGCTGGTCCATCACGCTACATCCGTATTCCAACAGCAGAAGTGGAGCCAGGCTAGGCAACTCGAGGCTCACCCCCAGAGACACACTTTCTCCAGCAAGGTCATACCTCCTAAAGGCCACCATCTGGGGACCAGATGTTTAAATCTATGAATCCATAGGTAGGTAGCATTTTACATTCAAACCACCATGGCATATAAGTAATATTCTGAGAAACATCATTAAAAACTGTGCCACCAAACACTTCATTCCATGCATTCCAGTTTTGTCATTCTACGCTGGCTCTGGATTATCATATTCTGAAAAAGTCTGTGATTAGAATTCCAATGAATGTTTTATACATAGATCATTAAGCACTTTACCTCATGTAGCAATCATATTAATTCTTTGAAGTAATGCTGTTCTGAATGTAATAACATATATTAACTTAGGTATTAATATATATATATTAATATATATATTAGGATTTTACCACATACATCTAGTATGGTTATCTAATCTGTTATCTGAAATTGTAATTTAGTACACATGATTCATAAAAAGTAGCATTGCATTTTGAATGGTATTTACTTTTTATTTGTGTGTGTGTTGGTGCACACGTGTGTGTGCAATCATGCTGTAGCACATATATGGAAGTAGGAAAACAACTTGCAAGAGTTGGTTATCTCCTTCTGCCATGTGAGTACCAGGAGTCCAACTCAGGTCATCAGGCCTGCTGGTAGGTCATTTACACTTTGTGCTATGTTATCTGCACAATAGCACAGTACATATACATATATATGTACATATACACATACATAATATATGTATATATTCATATAATATTTGCACACTATATTATAATTGAATAAATACATATTATTAATTATTATATGTACATAATAATACATTACACTCAGGGTAATTAATGCTTTCTTGCATATGTTTGGTTGTGGCTATTCTATTTATTTATTGTTGTAACAACTTTTATCTAAAAAGTATATAAAGTATATTTAGAGAGTTTTCAGGATCTTTCTTATCAATATTTGTTTTCATCAGAGACTGATCACTCCATCAATTCACTATAATCCAAGGGTTTTTATTCAATATACAAGACATATCTTAAAAAGTCTTTTATTAAAAGGAAGTGTCATAATTTTGTGGTGGAATGGAATATTTAATTACATGTGTGAAACATTCACTTTTGACCTTAACAAATCTTTATATTGGTCTCTTTTTATGCCAGGATCATGCTGGTTTGATTAGTGTATTTTAAAATCAAGAAGTATAAATCTTCAATTTGTTTCTTCATGTTGAAAATTGTCTATTTGGGATCTTTTTGGTTTCACATAATTTTAGGATCATTCCTTATATTATATGCAAATGAAAACTAAATTATAATAAGACCATTCATGGGTCACATTGGTATATTAAAAAATTTCCAATCCATGAATATAGAATCTCTCTCATATATACATATATATATATGTTTGTGTGTGTGTTCTACTCAGAATTTCTTAGCAATATTTTCTATTTTCCAGTAGATAAATGATCTTTTGAGGTTAAATGCACTCCTAATGAGTTAAATATTTTGTCTAAATATATTGAGAATCGAATTACTTTTTATTTCTGCTTTAAAATTGATTAATCATATATAGAAATGTTATTGATATTTCCGTATATTGATTTGTAGTCTCTAGCTTTACTGAATTTATCAATCCTAGTAGATAGTTTTTGCCCAAGAAACTTTCACTGGTACAGTAAGACACTTTGTCATCTTCCGTTTCTCTGTGGAATGCCCATTTCTTTTACTTGCTTAATTGCTTTGACTTGAACTTCCTGGTTACTCTGTTTTGGGTGAAAGTTGACATCCTTGGGATAGGAAAAACATAAAAGCTTTTATGTATATTTCAGGATTCATGAGCATGTATTAGAATTGTGCAAGTGTGTGTGTGTATGTGTGTGTGTGTGTGTGTGTGTGTGTGTGGTATGTGTATATGTATGTGTGTGCACATTCACAAATATGTGGGCACATGTGTTTGATGTACTTACACATACATGCGGAGGCTTAAGGGTAATCTCTGGTGTCTTCTTCCATCTCTTTCCATATTTTATGTTGAGTCAGAGTCTTTCACTGAACCCAGATATCCATGATGTGGCTATCCTAGTTACTGGCCTGCTTGTTTCAGTGATGCGTTGTCTCTACCTCCCTAGAGATTATTGGTAGGCTGCTGAGCCTACATGATGTTTACAGAGGTGCTAGCAATTCAAATTCTGGACCCTATGCTTATGGCAAGTGATTTAACAACTGAGCCATCTCCTCACTGCCCAGATCGTGACTTTCAAAGATGTATTCAACACCGGCCCCCTTTTTTTGTCCAGTGAATCGAACATTATAAGAAACTGGGAACTCTCTGTAAAAATTTTCTATGGTGTTATGTTATGAGGGTTATGAGAACTATATCTACAAGCTTTTTAGAAGGTGTGTGTAGTTGGACTTTGGATACTTCAGCAGGAGGACTGACATCAGTTTGAGGCCAGATAGCTTCAGGCCAAAATTGTCAGCCCTCCCCCCCAATAGAAAACCCTACTCAATGCATACTTAATAAAGGATACATTTTAGTTTGTGTTTTCCAAGAGAACTGAACATGTCACCAACTGGTATGTCTCTGAAGATGCTGGCTTTTTTTTTTAAGCTATACTTTTTTGTCCCCATGGAGCATAGTGCATAAAGGCAGTGGGATGGTTTGCATTGATTGACAGCTCAGGACCCACTCACTGGTGGTGGACCCGAGGTGTTCTGGAATACAAAATTATGGGTATCTCTGTGAAGAACATTTCTAGATTGAATTAATGGATGCAGGAAAATCTTCCCTGAACAAAATGAGGGAGTGGCTTCTCCCAGCATTCTTTACTCCCCTTCTGACACCACATGGGTTCCGCACACAGTCTTCCCAGAGAACTGGACTCTACTGAATACTGCATTAGTGGCGTCTTTTTCCTCATTGCTGTACAGTGTCATCTTAGCACGGTACATACAGACCCTCGAGAGGCAGTATACAGACAACTTCTGAAGAAAGCCATTACAGCATGCTTTGTGACGATGGCATTTACACTGTCCCTCCTCCCCAACTTTGAATTAATTAGGCACTTTGCCAAACTTGCTAGGACTGTAGTCGTCTATGATATTTGAATTAGTTCTGGCATATTGCATGCGAGCCCCATGAAGCAGTATCTAGGGAATACTTAGAACAATGGATCAAAGTATGCTTCTGAAAATAGCATTCTGAATTGTTTTCCTTGTTAATTAAATACTTACAAATTGAGAACTTCCTAATGAAGTCTGCCTTTGTTGTGGTTCATGGCTTTCTGAGCTTCTGGACACTCAGAGATATTGCTTGTAAGTATGAATCAAGGCATACCTCCAAAGGATCTGTTCTGTACTTTTTCTCTCAAGAACTAAAAGCTAACAGAGATATCTGTTTTTGTTTTTTTTTTTTTTAAATGTCTGTGTCTCAGTGACCATGAGCATTCATGCTCTTGTCTCACCAGTGTCTTCTGAGTTGGCATTTGACAGTTGGCATTGATCTGTGAGACTGTGTGAGGTCCCTATAGAAGAAGTCTATTCAGAGCTCATGGAGACACGAGCTTAAGCAAGAGGATTCACCATCTCTGGGCGTCCAGTTCCTCGGCTGTAAAAGCCTTCAACGAAGTACAGTTTTAAAGCATTATACACAAAGTTAAAGTGCTTTGTCATATGGCTGTACCTAACATTACGTTCTTTTTACTAGCATGACTAAATGTAAATTTCTAAAGAAAACAGAAATATAGGCACTGTTGAAGAGTAACTTACTAATTTCTCAGTTGAGATGTGTTTGCCTTTTATTTGGATCACCATTGCATTGGCTCAGGCTTTCTTCTTTGTTTCTGGAATGTTACAACAGCTTCTATACTTCAGTAGTGTGCACATTCTCTCAGTATATTTCTCCAATCTGTCACTGCACTGTCCCGGTGACTGCCACTAAGGCATGTGATACTTTTCTTAGCACACAAATACAATGAAGATAATCTTTAGATTCCTTTCAGCTTACAGAATGTCAAATCCCCTTGCCTACGCTCAAGGCTCCTACACCTGTCCACAGGCTTCTTTCTGCCCTCATTTTCAGACTTTCTACCGTGCAGTGAACATTCCTTCTCTCTGATTATGCTCATCTATTTTCAAAGCTTGAAGCATCTTTGTGTTCTCTACAAGATAAAAATGCACCCATTCTTCAAGGCATTGGGTCCTCTGTAAAAAGTCCTTAGAAATAAAATATTGTGCAAACAAGTAACAGTATATGAACTGAGTGGATTACATTGATATATTTAGAAATATATAATTTTTAAAAGAGGCCATAGGTGAACAGCAGGTGGGAGACTGGATATATGAAGGAATTGGAGGTATGAAAAAGAAAGGGGATCATGACATCATAGTTTAATTTTAAAAAAAATAATAAAGAGAATTAAAAAGAAAAAAAGTCTTCATTTCAACAGCCTGTCTCATCTCACACACCCATAAATCTCCCAACCATTAAAATCCATATACATGAAGCCTTTTATTCAGTTTTCCACAAACTAGTGCTGTATTATTATTATTATTATTATTATTATTATTATTATTATTATTATACCTTTTTTTCTTTCAATTACACAAATTTTCTTTGCATTATTATTTTTCTTTTTTTTTGTTAGTTCATTGAGAGTTTCGTTCAATGGACTTTGTTCATATTCATCCACTCCCCAATTCCTTCCTGATTCATTATTACCTTAACACACCCAACTTTGTGCCTTCTTAAAAAATTCAGGTTCAGTTTGTACTGCTTATGTATTTGGATGCATTGTCTTCCATTGGAATGTGATTGACCTAAGAGGAGATACATCCTTACTCTCTCTACAGCAGCTCTCAGTAGCTGGTAGTTCCTGAGGGGGAGTGATTTCCTGTCTATTTCCTTTTTCTGTCCTGGTATTTGTCTGGCTTGAATTTGCACACACACTGTTATGGTCACATGAGTTCATGTGTGCAGCTGTCCTGTTGTGCCTTGAAAAGTGTTTCCTTGTACTCACCCACCATCTCTGGCTCTTACACTCTTTCCACCTCCTGTTCTGCAGTGATCCCTCATCCTTGGGAGGAAGAGGTTTAAAACGGAGAATTCTGAAGTCCCTTATCCTCTGTGCCATGACAGTTGTGACTCTCCTCTTTAATTGTCATCTCTTGGAGAAGCAAGATTTTCTGATGACTATTGACACATGAGTGAATCCATGATATAATGACTGGACCAGTGAGTGGGCATTGGTTTAACACTGTGGTCATTTATCAGAATAAGTTCTCCCCTAGGGCCTATGACCTGTCTAGACCTCATGGTCCTTTACTCTGTTTCCTGACCTCTGTGGCTGGTCACATATTTGAAGAGCCAAAGTTGAAATCAACAAATGAGATGAAAACATGTGGCTTTTGCCTTTCTTGGTGTGTATATGTGTGTATCTGTGTGAGTCCATGCCACATGCATGTTTGGATCTGCAGAAGCTTGAAGAGAGGATCAAATCCCCTGAAGCTGGTGTTGCATGCAGTTGTGAAGTGCCTGGTATAGGTGCTGGGAACCAACATCTGGCAATTGTGCAGTGCCTGGTGTAGGTGCTGTGAACCAACATCTGAATCTCTGGAAAAGCAGCAAGTGCTCCTAACCACAGAGTCATCTCTCTAAACCATTACGCTCTTTTAAAGATTTATTTCCTGTTTTTGGCTAATTGAGTTTTGAAACAGTGATATTTAACCTCTTTATTGCTCATACAATGTGTGCTTACATGCATACCCCCACTTTAAAGATTTAATTTTAGTTTTAGACTGTTTGCTCTTTGAAGAAATGCTATTTTACCTCTGTATCATATCCAATGTATAGTTACATGCATATTTTGATCATGCCATGATTTATGATTTCTTCTCTAATCCTTTGTTAAAAGTATAATGTACATATTTTTATTATGCATCAATATTTATACCCTATCTTATAGTCATGTGTTTATACTTAATGCACTACTTTCAGCTACAATCTACATGAATAAACTTTTGAGACCAGGAGTATCATCGGAAGCATGTGGCAAGTGTCCCAGACTTCTTGATGAGGAACAATGCAGTTCTGTGTGCTGAGTGTGAGAAAGGTGATGAGTAGAATCACTAAAACGCGAGTCTTGCTGGAGAGACGACTTCATTCATGGTTACGAGTACTTAAAGTGCAACCATGAGGATGTGAGGTCAGAGTTACACACTCATGTAAAAATCTGGAAATGCATGCACCTGTAATTCCAGACCCGTGGGAGACAGAGACAGGAGGACCATTTGGCTTGCTGGCTGCCAGCCTACCTAAAAAGCATGAGTTCTAGATTGAGAGAGATTTTGCTTTAAAGGATTGAGGTAAGAAGTAATAGGACACCAGACACTCTCCTTTTGCCTCCGAGGGCATGTGCTCAGGTGTGTAACCCTTACACACATGTGCAGATGTATCACACGCACAAATTAAAAACATGGTCTTAAAATAAATAATATGGAATTTTGTCTTTCTGTTTAACATGTCATATAAGTGCTATTATTCGTTAATCTATTTTTTTTTTTCGAGACAGGGTTTCTCTGTATAGCCCTGGCTGGCCTCAAACTCAGAAATCCACCTGCCTCTGCCTCCCCAGTTCTGGGATTAAAGGCATGCGCCACCACGCCCAGCTCCGTTAATTTTTTATATTGTTAAAAATTCAGTGAGAAAATAAATGTTGTTTAACCATAGATAGTAAATGCTTTCCACAATCATGTTTTTGATTTGCTAAGAATACTTTTAATTTGATGAAACATATAGGATTAGCCTCTCAATGACAGGTATGTAAGTCTGACTAAATTTTAGTAAACATTTCCAGAAAATATAATATGTTAAAATTAATATAGTTCAAGCTGGGCATGGTGGCTCTTAACAATCATCCCAACACTGAGGTAGTAGGATGGCCATAAGTCTGAGGCTCGTCTCTAGTTGTAAAGAGAGTTTCAGGCTAGTCTGGGATGAGTGAGATCCTGCCTAAAAAACAAACCACAAAAAATACACGTAAGGCAAAACCCCAAAATAACAACTCCTGGAAGCACAAATGCCATGGTATATTCATGTAGGATCATTGCTACATTTTCCATGTCAGTGAAAGAAACAGTATTACATTTTACATATATATATATATATATATATATATATATATATATATATATATATATATATATATATATATGACAATGTGTGTAGTTTTATTTTTAGAAAATTTGAGGGAGTCCTGCACAATTATCATGTTACCAGGGACTCTGGGCTTCCTTCCTGGGATTCTTAATTCCATTAATAAAGTAATTTAAGGATGGCCTCAAAAGGAAGCTTGAGTAAAACATTGCTGGAGTTTAAAAGACAAATTTTACGGGAGGCATAAACTTCAGCTGCTGTCCAGAGTAGAAAGATGGAGAAAAGAAAGAAGAAAATGTCATCGACTTCAGATAAAATTGCATGGCCTTGGTCAGCCATATGGTGGACAAGCAGCCACAGGATGGGGAGGGAGGTCTCTAGCAGGAGTGCTCGAAGAGCTAGAGAAAGCATGCTTATGAAAGAGATAGAGAAGGAAAAGTTAAGTTTGTCTGGCTAATCCAGAAAAGCAGGCAAACTAACAGTCCAGGGCTGCAGCTCTATAAATAACTGTATCAGGAGTGAAATACTGGGAAGGAAATTGTTTCATTAATGGGATAATTATTCCTCTTATTTTTTAGTGCAGCTTGCAGTGAGTCCACTAGCCTAAGGATTGGTTCCAGTTGATGGACCTAACTGGATTAAGTTCTTTCATTTTTTGGTAGTTTGGAATGTTAGGTCTCTATTCAGGCCAAAGAGATAATGTCGATAAAGAGTCTCTATGGAGCCCTGACCACACGATGAAGTTTCCATACACTCATATAATATGCATTAATAGCATTTATTCTCTTATTCTCTGTTCTTAGGTCCCTTCTCCATTCCTTTATCCTTGGTTCCTTTCCATGCCTTCCCTAGTTCCCTTTCCAGTGTCTGCTATTTATTTAACAGAGTCTCATGGTTAATCTTTTGTGATTTTTCTCAAAATTGAAATTGCAGTTGGGTATCCAGCAAGTCTAGAGCTCCTGGAGATTCTATCTTTCAGTTCTATCTTTTCCTTATGCTGCAGAGTGGGTTATTAGCAAGGATAACTTCCAAGACT
This sequence comes from Mus minutoides, assembly GCA_902729485.2. Taxonomy (NCBI): domain Eukaryota; kingdom Metazoa; phylum Chordata; class Mammalia; order Rodentia; family Muridae; genus Mus; species Mus minutoides. The sequence goes on from LR749546.1 coordinate 83,830, forward strand.
TCAGACTATTGCCTGATTATGTTAGAAATAATTTAACAATTGTCTTCATCCTTTCTAAATGATACATTCATTCTTTACCAACTGCAGAATATTCTATAAGAATTCCTGGGTAGCTTACCTGTCTCAGATAGGGTTATTGTTGTGTAATGACACCATGACCATGGCAACTCTTATAAAGGAAAATGGCTTACAGTTTCAAAGTGATCTAATCCATTACCATCACAGTGGGAAGCATGGCAGCACACAGGCAGACATGGAGCTGGAGAGATAGCTGAGATTTCTACATCTAGATAGGTAGGCAACAGGATGAGAAGGTGACATTGGGCCTGGCTTGAGCATCTGAAACCTCAAAGTACATCCCCCAGTGACACACTTCCTCAACCAAGGCCACACCTACTCCAATAAGGTCATAACTTCTAATAGTGTCACTCCCTATATGCCTATGGGGACCATTTTTATTTAAACTAACTTACTTCTCGTAAGGCAACTAGATGTGGCTACTTAAATATCACCTAAGTATTTAGTTGTACAAGTGATTGATTATATAATCTCTATAATGTTGAAGAAAAGACATTGTAATCTGTAGCAATTTTTATTTACTTATTTTATATTATTTCTGTAGCTTTTTGTAAATTCACTACCCCTGTTGTTTTATCTATTAATTTAAGACAACGATGCAAGAGAAAGGAATCAAAGCTTTTCACAAGCTAGGGCAGCAGAATACTTCTGCCTTCAGCTTAGACAGAGTAGCATGTGGCCGCACAATCCTTTCATGGAAATGAAGATAAAAGCTGGACAAAAATGCAAATTTATTCTTTTTCTTGTTTGTGAGTTTTGGTTTGTTTGTTTAAAGGGAGACGAGGACCATATAAATAATGATAAAATAGGAACACAGGGTAAGCAGATATTGTTCAGCTACTTTTAGGATATTCCTGCTTTGGGGTACATGGAAAGGGTAATGATCTTTCTTTAAATGATTAAGGAAATCTTAAAAGCTTTACACCCCTATGGACATCTTGCATCTATTATCCACATAGCTCAGAATTATGTTAATGCCATTTATTTGGTGTTTATAAATCCAAAGCCTGCAGAGCCTTTGTCACATAATCATAATATATTCCTAATATTGCACATTATTACCACTAACCAAGACAATTGGATGAGAAATGAAGCTGCCAGAAAAATAATGCTCACCGTGGGGAAAATGGCATTTCTCCATCAAAATCTCTAACAATTTCACAGTTATTGTCGAAACAACCACCCCTGAGTCTCATTATCTTCTTCCTGGTGTTAAATAGGTTGAAAAATATAACTTTTCCTTTTAAATGCACAATTACAAAAATGGTCACAGCAGAGGAAGGTCATTACAGACGTGTCCTTGAATGACGTCGGAGTCCATCTGAGTCCAGGTTGTTGCTGGAACGAATCTGCATAACTGGCTTTGGGCTTCCTCAATCTCCTTGGCAGAAATAGTGTCCGGATTGTTTTTCCAGAACCAGGATGACAATGTTCTTAAATAAAATTGTCACTAAATTTCCTTTCACATTCTGACAGCATGATTGAATAAATGTTGCCTGCTGAAACTGGCTTTGAAGATAAGTATTTCATGACAGATAATATATTTCATATGCAAATGCTTTGGCCTCTTTTTATACTGAAAACAAGGAAGAAAAATTTTGCGATCTGTTTAATTTAGAATGTACTAACAAGTTAGATGCGCAAGATCCTGAAATTAAATAGCTGTTTTGTGGTATCATAAAATGAAAATGGTACATTTTGTACTGAAGACAATTCATTGATAGTATACTGACTGCGGTTTTCATGAGATACAGACAAAAAGTTTTATTAAGTAAAATTATTCAAGTCAAATTTAGAGTCATAATATATAAGCATGTACACATTCATAAATCAATATATGCAACCTGGACTAAGACTTTTAGTTAGTGTCTTTGCTGATTGATTCTCTTGATTTGAAAGTCTCATCTGATCTTCTCTACCCAGCTGGAATATTAAAGTCTCTTGCATTTCATAATAATGATCTTTGAGTTTCTTAAAACAGTAGAAAATTATAAATTACTTTTTATCTTATATGAAACATTTGTTTGCTTTTGAAGTTATTATTTTAATTATTGAAGTGTATGAGGTACCATGTGATAACTATAAATATACAGTATATAATTATCAAATCAGGGCAGTTAACATGCTCATTTTCTCTTCTTTTTCTTTTTCTTTCCTTTCCTTTCCTTTTTTTCTTATTTTATTTTATTTTATTTTATTTTATTTTATTTTATTTTATTTTATTTTATTTTTTTGGTTTTTCGAGACAAGGTTTCTCTGTGTAGCTCTGGCTGTTCTGGAACTCACTCTGTATACCAGGCTGGCCTCAAACTCAGAAATCCACCTGTCTCTGCCTCCCAAGTGCTAGGATTAAAGGTGTGCACCACCACTGTCCAGCACATGTTCATTTTCTTAAGCCTTTCTAGTTGTTGTTGTTTTTTTATTAAATTAACACACTGCACATATGGGATAGACTTGTGATACATAGGTAATGTACTTATGAAATCATAGAATTATCATTTAAAATATTTTTACTTTATGCACTTATTGTGTGTGTGTGTGTGTGTGTGTGTGTACACATATGTGTGAGTGCGTGTATGGAGATATGAAAGACAGAGGATAACTTTCTGTGGTATATTCTCTCTTTTTACCATGTGGCTCCTGGAAGTCAACTCAGGTCATTATACTTGATAACAACTGTCCATAGCCACTGAGCCATCTTCCTCTTCTGAAATAAACATTTCTAATCTCTTGTCATTTCACATTATTTAAAAGTAATCTCAGGTGTTCTTGTGAATGCATGATTCAAGGAATTTCATTCATATGGATTAAAATATGCATAAATATAAGCATATTTTCACATTTTAAACTAAACATGGGATTTATTTCTTTTTCTATATTGTATGTCTGTGTTTAAAATATTTCTAAATTAAAATTATGATATACATATTAATTTTATCATTTTACAATATATACATCATTTCTTATTTTGTATAGGAATTACTGTTGCAACTTAAAGTATTTTAAAGATACTAATGCTTTTTCTTCTTATGAAGCTTAAATGTTTATACTTAAAAGTATCCTTTTAAATGTCACATAAAGTTGGACCTGCAGTTCTATTCTTTTTTTATTTTATGGTGAGTCTACTTGGATCTGCCCAAGCATTCTCTTGTTCTTCCTCCAACTCCCTTAGGAAACAGTGCTAAGTGTTCTTTTTTAAGTATACTTCAACTGTATCTTCTCTTTGCAAACATAGATGCTTGTAAGTCAATAGATTTATTTTATATTTATTTATTTTTGTGTGTGTCTGTTTCTTTTCTTTCTTTTATATTCCTCAGGATATCAGTAAGTGGTGCCAAGACATATAAATTATCCATGGGGATATCTGAGATTAAATTGGACAATCACTGCCCCCCCCCCAGTCCAGAGCACCACCCCATTCACCTGTATCCTAAGAACAAAGAGAAGTAGCTCTACAGTGGAATAGCTGTGATGTTCTAGGCTCTGTTCCAGGATCCTGTTTATTTATACCTCACACTTAACAAGAAGGACTCATATGAGAATCTGGTTTTAGTCTCTCCTCAGACAAAATCGACTGCAATGGACACCCACAAAAGGCATGCAAACTCATGGGATAATAGAACAAATATTTGGTGTGCTGCAGCTAGAAGAGAAAGAGAAACCAGAGCAGATAAGGTTGAATTAAAAAGAAGCAATAAACAATAATTTAAGAGGAGTAGTTTCAATATCTACGAGGAGATAAAGATGATATTGGATCGGGAAGAAGGCAATGAGGTCATAAAATATAAATGGGAAATTACTTTTGAAAAGCAACAATTGAGATAAAGAACTGGGCAGATGGGCTGAGGGTTAGAGCGAACACACGAGAGGGTGAGCTACTGGTTGGCACCATCTGGTAGGGTATTTCTGTCAGATATTAGAGAGAGAATGCCCCATGCAGTCTCAGGGAGTGATGCATGCTGGGAAGAAAGAACCTGAGCAAGCTCAACCTTCTGTGTCTAGCTTGAGCCTGAACACAAAGTGAAGGCAAACACTGAGTGTAAGCTACCCAGATAAGAATACAAGGGTGGCTCCAACAGCGAGCCAGTCCACCAGGATTGAGAAAGACTCGTAGCCATTGAGTCTAAGATGAACTTACATTGTGAAGACCATATGCAGTTCATTTTAAAATAGCTGATCGTACCTGTTTGTCCTTATTCCTAAAAAAAATCTGACTACCTAGCAAATTTTAGTTTCTACAAGTGCCCTGCAGAACATTTAAAATGCTTTTATAACCCCCCCCCTTTTTTTATTTGTCCACTAGCTATAAAAGTCAGAAGAGGGTGTTGGGTCTTCTCTAGAATAACATCTCATTGTGATCTGGGTAATACGAGTGTTTTGAACAGAATTTGAATTTTCTGCAACAGTGGTTCTCAAACTTCCTAACACTACAACTCTTTAATACAATTCCTCATGTTGTGCTGACCACTAGGCATAAAATTCTACTGCATAACTGTAATTTTACTACTGTAATGAATTGTATATGCAGGATGTCTGATATGAAGTCCTCAAAGGGGTCATGACCCACAGGCTGAGAACCACTACTCTATAAGAACAATACATACACTTAAACCTCAAGCCATCTTTACGGTTGCATGCATTAGATTTTTATTTGCTTTCCCCCAGTTCACAGGAAGATGATGTGCTAGGTGAAATATACATATACAGACGTATATGGCATAGCCTATCAAAATGCACATTTTATTCATGACTCTTTGTCAATGAAATATAGATTCGAAAGGTTTGATTCAGTGAGTTTTGACACAGGAATGCAGCCTCCCAATCATCGCACTGCTTGCAATACGGAATAGTTTTGTCATCCCAGAGGGTTCCTTTCCTGTCCATGATCTTTGTATGGTAACAGTGTGGTCTCTTCTGGGTCTGGCTTCTTGTGCTTCAAAACTGTTAAATTCATCAGTCTTTTATGATATTGTTAATTGCTAGGTGGCACTTCATTGTATGACAGTTTGACAATTTGTGTATTCAAACACACTTGGATAAACATTTAGATTCTATGAGGTATATTTTTTCCATTTTAACTAAGACAAATATCTTAAATGCAGTCCAAACTGGCGTGGAACCTGGGTGGGTAAAGATCCTTGTCACACCAGGTTGATAGCCTGAGGTCTAACCTGTGGTTCATGACCCCTTTGAGGATTGCATATCCACTGTGTGCATGGACTAGCTCTGTATCTCACTATCTTATGCATACAATACATACATACATACATACATACATACATACATACATACATACATGCAAAATACACGCATACATGCATAGATGAGGTGATAATCCGTGACAGTGTTATTCTCTACAATCTTTTGTACATACTCAAAGAAGTTTGCTAATGTGAGGAAAATCAGAGTGCAATAAAAATTGAATAACTGTTAAGAAGGCATTTGAACTATTTAGACAATATTACAAATTAAATGCAGCACTGTAGACATAATTATTTGGAACCTATTTCATATGCAGCCAGGTTACCTTAAGCTTTCAGTAGGGTCTGACTAAGAAAAATAAAATCATGTGCTCCATGATTTCTAGCACCAGTGACATTATCATATATTATTAACATCTACACACTGAATCCAATGGAGTTACTGAACATAATATTTGGCCAACTTTAGAAAATATTCATTAACTAACAAGTGTAAATGTTATGTTTATGTGTTTGGGAGAGTTGATAGTAATATACATGTTTCATTAGATTATATATTAGTTAAATAGATGTAAAGAATGATATGCTAACATTTTTAAAAAGTCAAAATGATTTGTATTCAAACCTAGACAGGCTTTTCAAATTTAGCATTAGAGCTGGGCACAGTAGCTCATATCTCTAGGCCTTGTCCTGGGAGGTTGAGTCACAGCTGTGAGCTTGATTCCAGCCTGGGCTACACAGAGAAGACCTTGTCATAAACAAAGAAACACATAAGTGTACAAACAACCACAGAGTAGATTTCAAAGCTCAGGATAAGTAAAGGTCTACCAGCTACACTGTTAAATGTTTTACATTGGTTTCATATTGAAATGCTTTATATATGTCTACTATATATGTGGGCTAATTTTACATGTTTGTTCTCAATTTAAAAAAATCTAACTCCTAGTAAATTTTGTATTATATGTGTGTCTTACATCATATTTTTATTGACTATCCTTACTCTGCAGGTAAATGCTATGATAGATATCCAGAGCAAGAAAATTTATGCTGTATTGCATAATTCGAATAAAACCAATTAACTGGGTGTTAGTGGAACATACCTTTAATCCCAGCACTCAGGAAGCAGAGGCAGGCAGATAGATCTCTGAGTTAGAGCCTGGTATATAGATTGAGTTACAGGATGGCTAGAGCTATGGAGAGAAACCCTGTCTCAAAAAAAGAAAAAAAAAGAAAAAACAAAAAACAAAAAAACAACCCCCCTCCCAAAACAAAAACATAATTGTTTAGGTAACTAGCCACTTTAAATTTGTCAAAGCTGACTGAACATCAAATGTCCATTTTCCTAATAAAATATCAAGTGAGCCTAGAATGATATATGCAGCAAACTCAATTCTACTTGATTTAGGGCATATTTTTCCCTATGTTTTTGAAATTTTTAATACAATTCATAATCTCACAGAGAACCTTAAGAAATGCAGTAAAAATTACTGAACAACTCATCCACACGCTCAGTAAGCTTTATTTTCAATGAGAACCAGAGACAACTGGCTAATTAGCTAATGAAATTGAGAAAATGCAGTAATCATTAATATTGCCAAACAGTTATAAAACAGATAGAAAAATGCAAAGTGGAACTTTTTAGTAATGTGTGTGCATGTTTGTTTCTAGGCATGAATGTGTATCAGTACCTATCTTGACCACAAGAGGGCACTAAAGTCCCTAGAATTGACATTACCCTTGGCTTGGGAGCCACTATGTGGTTGCTGGGAACAGAACCACAATGCCCTGCAAAGGCAACCAGTGCTCTTAACCATGATCTGTCTCTCCAGCCCTGAAAAATTTGATAATCATGTAAATGACAGAGCTGGTCAACAAAGAGATTAAAAATAATCACATAACAACTGGGCTGGGCTCCTGGTTATGACTTTAAAATAAATAAAATTGGAACTCTGCTCCGCATCATCTCCGAGTTCCAGAAAAGTGAAAACTGGTTTAACAAACGGAAAAATTATAAAACTTAGATGAAAGAGGAGAGAATGTGTTTAAACAGAAAAAAAAACCCTCGTGTTATTTAAACAGAAACACGTTAAAAAACAAAACAAAACAAAGAACAAGAAACTAGATGCTTTTTGGAGAAAAATAGTATTAAGTTATTTGGAAAACACATTTTCACAACATTACAAGAAAAGGTTTTATATGAAAACGCTAATGTGGAAAATAAAACAAAACACGAAGACAAAATAAGATGAAAGAATAATGGCCACCACATTCACACCACACACATACACACACACACACACACACACACACACACACCACACTCTCACACACACACACACATACATATCACACTCACATCACACACATACACTCACACACACATACCACACTCACATCACACAGACACACACACACACACACAACACTCACATCACACACACTCATACCACACATTCACACACACATACTCACATACATACACACTCACACGAAACACCCACACGAAACACACACACACACACTTTCTAGACTAAGAACACATTTCCAATGGATATTTGTATATGTGTTTTGCTTCCCTAGAAATGGAAATATCAATTAAATTAATTGTTTTTAAGTTACTCTTTACTTAATATTCTTGCTCCTGTCAGACAGAAAACTAAACTTTAACTTCTTGATAAGATAATGGGAAAGTTTCCAGTACCATCAGTTCAGACTATTAAAATATGAACCTGGACCATTAAGAAATCTATTTAACCCTTTGTTACATTTTTACTAAAATAAAACTTCAAAATAAACTAAAAGTCTAATAACAAGCATCAGTAACTGAGCTTGGATTCCTAGCACCCATGTGAAAGTCTGGCTGTAGTGGCACATGCTGGCTATCCCTGTGCTGGGGAGACAGACAGTTCCCCTGGCTTGCTGACCAGCAGACCAGCTTCTTACACAATTATCTCATTGCAGCCAAATCGCCTCTAAGTTGGGTACTGGAATAAAAGGCTTATTCTTCACATAAGATATAAATGTTGGGGCTGGAGGGCTCAGTGGTTAAGAGCACTTGCAGCTCTTGCAGAGGACCTGGGTTTCACACTTACTTGGCTGCTCATAACCACCTACAACTCTAGTTTCTGGGGATCTGACACTCTCTTCTAGCTTCAAGTAAACATTCACATGCATAAAATGAAAATCAGTAAGTCTCTAAATAAAAACACTTATGTTATAAATGTGTCAATGAAAAAAGTTAGCCTCAGACATTCAAAAGTATGGTAAGCTTCTATTGCCATATTAAGTACGTGAAGAAAAAGAAGAGTCCTCTGTTATGAAATATAATGTGATTGTGTGGGGTGCCTGGTGGGCCTGTGCCAAGGTATGTCCCCAAGTAACACCATGCAACACATCTGTAATAAAAAAGGTTTATTTGGGATAAGGGAGGCCAGTGAGGACCTGGAGAAGGGGTGGAGGCAGATGAATAAACAATTAGAAAGGCAGACAGACAGGAGTAGAGCCATGAAGGTAGAGAAAGATAGGGGAAGACAGAGAAGGAGAGAGAGAGAGAGAGAGAGAGAGAGAGAGAGAGAGAGAGAGAGAGAGAGAGAGAGAGAGCTGGGGTGGGGAGTCCTTTTATCCCATAAACCACACCTGCCTCACCTGGCAGCAGTAGCAAATGATAATGACATAGAATTTTCGAGATCCCTGAGGGCAGCCCACTGCAATCGTCTGCAAGTTAACATCTTCTGCCCACATCTGTGTTTATTTTAGACTGAGTATCATTTCAGAGACCTGGCCACTGCTTTTCAGGAAATATTTGGCTGATAAGATGATATCTTTTTATCGCTGCTCATTACTTTACTGTGCTTGTTAAAGTTCATCTTACTTAGAAGTTAAATCTGAGCAGCGAGTCATTGCTACCACTTATCCCAGAGAAATAGTCATGAAACGTAAAACACTCTATTCTAAACTGAAGTATGCAGTATATAATTTCCTTCTCTTATTAAAAAATACAATACTTCAGGAGTTAAAATATTATGTCTGTATAAGTTGATACCCTGTCTTCTCTGTCTAACCAGTCTTCTAAAAAATAAAACAAAACAAAAAAACAAAGAACCCTTCAAATAAAAAATGTAACACAACTCTTCTGTACTGGTAGATACAGATGTGTGTTTTTGAACATTAACAGACAATATTAGTAAAAGTAAGTGTTGATAAACTCCACAAAAACTGACTGTAGTAATGCATTTACCATACACTCACGTGAAATAATCCTGTGTTTCCACATGCAGAGGCCAGGGCAGGATGCCCTAGGACTTCTCATGCCACTCCCTTAAGACAGGATCTCTTGCAAGCTGGTCAGGCTGGGCTACCTGGCCAGTGAGCTCTGGGAATCTACCCTGTCTACTTTCAAAATGTTGGGGTGACAGGGTGAGCGATCTCCCTTGCAGCATACTTCCCCTAGTAGCATATTTTCTTAACAAAGAGTCCCTATGATTAATTAAGGAAGATAAAGAATGAAGGGGAGTGTGTGAAGTCAGAAAGGAAGGCGAAGAAAGCAAGAAGAATCACAACCTCACAATTAGCCTTGTAGCACAAAAACCGCGAACAGCTGCAAAAGATGCTCATTAAAGATCAAAACAGACCAGCCTGTTGGTGAGGATCGACAAAAGTCATTCACCCTATGTTTACAAGAGTGGGGAAGAACACACACACAAGGGTTGCTGGTGGAAGAGAACACTGTAAATCCTGCCTGTTAATCTCTCAGAATAATAAAATGAGCTCATATAATCTGATCTAGTATTTTCTTTTATACAAATTCACAGGGCAAAGCAATATGGTTACAAGTGTATTTATTCCACAATTCCTGGTGGTAGAAAAGTAAAGGAAATAATATTGATCTTGTTCAGCAAGTCCAACGAAGAAACTCTGGGGTTCTAAGCATCAGCGTGTGACCTGAGGCCCCTAATCTAGCTGAAAGTTAATTATGGCACATCAAATGAACTACAGAGATTCCAGCAAGCTATGTAATGAAACAGGACAGCTTGAGGGAGATGACCAGAAGACACACTGTTGTTAAAATAGAAACCTACCTTTTAGTCTCTAGTTTTATCAAAAGAACTAAATTAATAATTATTTGTCTACTCCATCTCTTTTGCACAGAAAACTCAAGTTAATTGTTTTATGCAAAGCCTCCCATCAGTAAATAGAATACAAAGGAAGATAACGAGTGAGAGCTTCCTCTCAGGAGCCATAGAGCCTTCCTGCCTTAGAGTTATCCCAAGCTATCCCAAGCTATGCTTCAATCCAGGTAACACTTCCTATTGGGTATTGTAGGAAGGAGGGACTCAAGTTTTGACTGTGTGTACCAGTGTGGGTATTAGACTGTGAGAAGCTGCAGGACACTGCTCTGGGGTTGGGGGGAGTGCAGTCTGAGATAACCGTGGACTGATGGAGTTGGCTTGGATTCTTGGACTACACTGGGTGCCACAGAAGAGCCAGCTCTGGGATCCCCGAGACTGCACTGAGGCCAGGGGCTGCAGGTTCTCACTCTTGGGCACCAAGGAAGAGCTGAGAACGGACTGTGGGTCTGCAGGCAGGCTCTAGCCTGGGGACAAAGGGAAAAGAGGGGGAGGAGAGCTCCGGCTGGTTCTCTCAGGGATGAGAGTGTTCTAGGCTTGCTCAGGCAGCTTGGCTTGGTGGAGACCATGGCTGAGATTGCATAGGCTTCCGGTGAGAGATTAGATGTGGTTCTTTAGAGGAAGACCTACTCCATTGTTCCCCACGGCAGGTCCTGATGAGAATAGACAGTCCATGGTTTTAAGGCATTTATTGTCATGGCAGAGAGTTGTGATGAGTGAAACTGTACCCCGCTTTCTCTGGGCAGACCTGATGTTAAATACCTTTGACCGGGAGGAGTATCTGGGTAGGGGAGCTAAGAGGGTAGTAGAGGCAGAGAAAGGCAGAGAGAGGGAGAGTAGAGAAGTAGAGGCTGGCCATGGTCATGTGGAGAGAGGGGAAACGGGAATGTGGAAAGAGAGGGAGCAAGAGGTCAAGAGAGACAGTCAAGACTAAGAGTGTAAGAGGGAGGAGGGGGCAAGCAGCCCATTTTATAGTGGGCTAGGCCTACCTGGCTGTTGTCAGGTAACTGTGGGTAGGAGCATACCTGGCTGTTTCCAGGTAACTGTGGGAGTGGAGTCCAGACAGGGCATCAAGGGTTTGGGGTGTTACCCTATGTGACTGATGGCCAGAGAAATATGAGAGCTGAGGCCTCATGTCAGGAGTGTGGTATCTGGGGTCATGGCAAACACCTGCTGGGTCTCCAGGGTTTAAACCTAGCTTGACCAGAAAACAGGCTGCCTTTTACAGTCCCACAACTCCCCCTTTTACTTTTTAAAGGAGAAGGGTCGTTGGAGTGACTTTCCCAGTAGTATCAATTGCAAATAGCTTCTTTATTAGGTGTTTAATTCTGAGTCCGTGTCCCCATCTCAGGGCAGGAATTTTGTCTGATATGAACCCACCATATCTCATGCCTGCTGTCACAGCTATTAGTTAACAACAGACACATTATATAGACTATGAGCAATTGTTGGGTGTTTGCACCCACAGCAATTCTTCGGCAAAAGAGGCCATTAATATGGATTCAACCTTCTTCATCTCCAAGTAAAGTTTGAACACCCTATTAGGATGCTGTGGCTGTGTTGGTGGAGAATTGTAGGATAGAATCATGAAAGTATTTTGGAAAGAATGTCTTTAGAACACAATGAAATGGTTATCCCTTATTCCAAACAGCAATCAAATTAGTGATTGCAGAATACTGATACTTGGTCTGTTGCGTGGCAAACATTTTAGAAAATTTTGATAATCATTATCTAAAAGACAAGTTGTTAGAATTTGCCTCTATGTGTGCTTTTGAATTTCAAGTAAATTTACACATGCAGCCCATAAAGAATGCATTTATAAATAGGTCATCTAATGGGAAGGGAACATATCTAATTAAATCACATGTTTATTCTCTTGAGCTTCCCCCTGCTTCAGCAGAAGTTATTGAAATACATGCTGTATCCATTGCTTTTGAAATGCTGAAAAATCGAGCTTTTAATTTGTATATTAATAGCCAATATATAGCTCATGGTTTACAATTGCTTGAAATTGATCTTTTTTTAAAAAAAATACTGCTAATTCTCAAATTTTGCAATTATTTGCAAATACAACTCAATTTAAGAGAACGTAATTTACAGGACATTTAAGAGCTCATACTAGATTGTCTGGACCCCTTAGTGAGGGCATTACCCTCACTACAATAGCCAGATTTTTATACCAGGCAAATTATAGGCTTTACATAGTATTAGCCAAACATTCTCATTCTATTCATGATCAACATAGTAATAACTTGAGACAATATTTCTAGAGAATATGCAAATCATATTATAAAGAATTATCTTTAATGTCCTCAGTTTTTAACCTATACCACATAATGGTATTAATCCTCAAGGACTTATACCTAATCAATTATTGAAAATTAATGGTGCTCATATTTCTGATTTTAGAAAAGTCAAATATGTACATGTGACTTGACACCTTTTCAGGCTTTCTAATTGCAACTGCTTTAATAGGAGAAGCAACTAAAAATGTAATTGGTTATTGCCTGCATTGTTTTTCTATGCTTGGTGTTCCAAATCAGATTAAAACAGATAATGGAATGGGCTACTACAGTTAAGCATTTGAGATATTTTGTAGACAATGTAATAGTACCCATATTACTGGGATTCCTTATTATTTGTGTTAGCCAGAGTTTCTATTCCTGGACAAAACATCATGATCAAGAAGCAAGTTGGGGAGGAAAGGGTTTATTCAGCTTACACTTCCAAATTACTGTTCATCACTAAAGGAAATCAGGACTGGAACTCAAGCAGGTCAAAAAGCAGGAGCTGATGCAGAGGCCATTTACTGGCTTGCTTGCTTCCTCTGGCTTGCTTAGCCTGCTCTCTTATAGAACCAAGAGGTGGCACCACCCGCAGGGGGATCACTTGATCACTAATTGAGAAAATGCCTTGCAGCTGGATCTCATGGAGGCATTTCCCCAACTGAAGCTCCTTTCTCTGTTATAACTCCAGCCTGTGTCAAGTTGACACAAAACTAGCCAGTGAATTGTCCTAAAATACAAGGAATTATGGAACAGACCCTTGGAATTTTAAAACAATATCTTCATAAGAAAACAAAAAAGGGGGAATTATATCCCCATAAATCATGTTATTTAAATCATGGTTTTTATTTTAAATTTTAAAATTTGGATGCCAAGAAACTCTTTGCTGACTGTCTATGGCATCCTACAACTAAGCATACATATGCCTAGGTGAAATGGAAGCATCCACTTACTGGTATATGGCATGGTCCTGATCGGGTGTTTAATATGGGGAAGAGGTCATGTTTGTGTTTTTCTGCAGGATGCTGCGGGAGTGTGCTAGCTTCCAGAGTGATTGGTGTGACATGCTGATTCTGAGACAAAGAATGATGCTGACCTGTGAGCTTGCTGAGTGCTCTGACAATGGTGACAGGAACGTTGTATTGGACATATGTTCTTGGCCCAACTTTGCTTGCCTATATCCCAGAATGTACAAGCTGCCTTGCCTCAAGCTTTAAGAACCTTGTGGGACAGAGAACATGGAAACTGTGGTAACTGACTTGAAAAATTAATCAAACTGAAAAGTTATAGTGACTCTTCTCTTTCCTTTAATGTGATCAGTTATTCTGACTCAGTAATGGACTGGTCTAGAAATCAATCCAATACTGGAAAAAAAGGAAACGACAGTCTTCATTTGGAAGGTTGTTTCTGGACATTTTCAAAGAAAATGGAATTTAGTTACAGTTATTTATAAAGTTACATTTGCAGTGGATAAAATTGGACAGGATCTGAATTTCAAACAAGTGTTAGTGCATGGATTTAGGCTCCTAATTTTTAACTTTTTCAACAGGGAGGACTATTACACCCCTCCATGAAGAATGTTACTTTTACATTGATCATTCAGGAATAGTAAAGGATTCCATGGCTAAAGTTTGAGAAGGACTAGTCAAAAGGAAAAGAGAAAAAGGACAGAATCAGAGATGGTTTGAATCCTGATTCTGTACTTCCCCATGGCTTACAACTTTAATTACTACACTGCTTGGACCATTAGCTATAATATTGTTGCTTTTAACTTTTGGACCTTGTATCATAAACATATTGGTTGCCTTCACACAGAATCACTTTCAGCAAGCTCAGCTATTCACCATGGCAGTTATTCATTGTTATGAAGAAATGAATTGAGTGTATACTCATATGTCCTTTGTGGCTTTCTTATGAATCCGGAAGAGTATGCTTTTAAAGGCTGGTAGCCAGAGATGGGTAAGAGTGTTCTTGAGCTCCTATAGACTTAAGTCAGAGACATAAATCAAAAATCTGTTTGTCTTCCATGACAGGTAAGAAGGAGCAATATAGACACCAACCTAAGACAGGCATGGTTTCCTAACCACTCTATTCCCTAGGTGGAATTATGGAAAACAAGTAAACCTTGTGCCCTAGTCCAGCTACTGATAACTGCTCATCTTTAATAAACAACAAAAAAGGGAGAATTGTGCCCTTCCCTTAGCCTTGAGTAGGATAAACAAGCCTATGATGATTTTAAAACCTAGCTGTAGTCCTCTGGCCTCATCACATTTGCAATTTCATACTGGATATTTGAGGGATTGACTGCTCAACGAGCTTGCTTTGCAACTCAATCCAGCTGAAAGAAAGGATGGGGCCTGTGGGCTTTCCCTATATAAACCCAGTTCTGAATATTAAACTTTGAGCCTGATCAGAAGCTTGGCTTCATTCTTGTCTTGGCTTCATTCTTCTCTCACTCATCCCTTTCAGGTAGACCCAGTTCATCCATGGCTGCTGGACAGCTACATCTTTCCTCTTATAGTACCTCTCTCTTGGTTAGAGTTTCATTGCTGTGAAGAGACACCATGACCAAGGCAAATCTTAAAAGGATAATGCGTAATTGGACCTGGCTTACAGTTTCAGAAGTTTGGTTCATTATGATCATGGCTGGAAACATGGCAGTGGATATGCAGATATGGTGCTGCAGAAGGAGCTGAGAATTCTACACCCCTAATATGAAGGCAGACAGAAGGAAACTATTTTCTGCAGAAGGCAGGAGGAGGATTTCTTCCACCCTAGGTGGAACTTAAGCACAGGAGCTCAAAGCCAACCCCCACAGTGACTTACTTCCTCTAACAAGGCCACACCTAATCCATACCTCCTAATATTGCCACTTTCCATGGGTCATGAATATTCAAACCACCACAGTCTGAACCATATTTCCTTTTTGTAGAAAACACAATAATAAAACTTATAATTTGTGTTCACAATGGGGAAAGGTAAAGTTTTAATTTTTTTTCTGAGATAGTCTTTTTTAAGTCATCAAAGTAACTTATAATAGGTAAAAGCCTCTTAAATATACATGGTTTCTTCTGAAGCTAAAAGTAATATGCACTCAACTAGCTTTTAAAATCTATTTGGAACATTAAACATGATAGAAGTATATTAAAAAAAACCTCTTATGAAGTCCTTTATGAAAGAAAAGTATGACAGGTTCCTGATTAGACAGAAACCTTTCCATCTCCAAGGCAGAATAGGCAGTATGCATTGGATTATTTCAATCTTCTTGTATCTGTTGAGGCCTGTTTTGTGACTGATTATATAGTCAGTTTTGGCGAAGGTACCATGAAGTGCTGAGAAGAAGGTATATTTTGTTTTAGGATGAAATGTTCTATAGATATCTGTTAAATTCATTTGGTCCATGTACTGGCTAGTTTTGTGTCAACTTGACACAGCTGGAGTTATCACAGAGAAAGGAGTTTCAGTTGGGGAAGTGCCTCCATGAGATCCAGCTGTGGAGTATTTTCTCAATTAGTGATCAAGGGGGAAAGGCCCCTTGTGGGTGGGACCATCTCTGGGTTGGCAGTCTTGGGTTCTATAAGAGAGCAGGCTGAGGAAGCCAGGGGAAGCAAGCCAATAAAGAACATCCTTCCATGGCCTCTGCATCAGCTCCTGCTTCCTGACCTGCTTGAGTTCCATTCCTGACTTCCTTGGTGATGAACAGCAGTATGGAAGTGTAAGCTGAATAAACCCTTTCCTCCACAACTTGCTTCTTGGTCATGATGTTTGTGCAGGAATAGAAACCCTGACTAAGACAAATTGGTACCAGCAGAGTGGTGTATTCCTGTGACAACCTGTCCATGTTTTGTGGAGGACTGTGGAAGGACTTTGGAACTTTGGGCTAGAAGATCCATTTGGTGTTAAAAGCTCTGCCAGATGTTGTGTAGGAGCTTGGAAGATAATGTTGAGAACAGTGACGAAAATGGAGGCCTGGCTTGTGAAATTTCAGAGGGAATATTAAAGACTCTTTTCAGGACCATTGCTATTTTGGATTGTGAAGATTCTGTGGTTCTGGTTAGCTGGGGCTGAAGAGTCAGCTGTGATTAACAAGATACCAGAACTACTAAAGCAAAAACTTTGCATTACTGGGAATATTGATGCTGGTTAGCTGGAGCTAAGAAATTAGCGGTGATTAAGAAGAGACCAGCATCATTGAAGTGACATATTCTGGGAAGTGTTTTCTGAAAGCACAAAGAGGTTGTGTTCCAGAGATAGCCAAAGTTGTACTCCTGCTGCAGTGGGACTTGGTAATGTGTAAGGGTCACCCAGGTGGTACTGGTTTTGAAGGCATGAAGAAGTCATACAGAGCAGCTGAGGTTTGGCACTGTGAGAGGCCATGGAAGGCCATTGGTGAAGGTGCTGCCTCAGTTGCAATTGATGGCCCGAGACTGAAAGGGTCATGCAATGGAGTTGAGGCTTGGCACCATGAAGAGGGCCTATGAAAGGCTATTGTTGAAGCCAAGTTACAGTGGAAGACAGCAGCATTTTGGAGATGCCAGTACCATGAGATGACCACCAAGAACAGTATCAGCAGTGGAGTACAGGCGGCTGGAGCCTAGAAGACAAATGTGTGTGCTACAAAGGGCATGGCTGGAGAAGTGACCCAAGCCCTTGGAGGGGCCCAGAAGATCGTTAATTGGATCCCAGACACTGGACAGTTGGAGTTTAATTTTTGCTTTTGATTGTTACTATGCCCTGATATTTTTCCCTCTTGAAGGAAAAAGGTATTTTATTGGAGTCCACAGTTAAGAGACTTTGAATTTTAAAATATATTGGAATATTTTAAAGTTATTGGACTTTTAATATGTGAAGACTTTGGGACTTTTAAAGTTATTTAGATCTTGGAGATGAATAAGAACTGAGGGTTGAGGCTTACTAGTGATGTGTTTGTGTGTCAAGTTTACAAGGGGTCAATTGTACTGGCTAGTTTTGTGTCAACTTGACACAGCTGGAGACATAATTAGGAATTATTTAGATCTGATTAGTCTATGGACATATATGTGAAAGTTTGTCTTGATTATTAGTTGTCATAGGAAGAACCAACCCACTGTGGGCAGCACCATCCCCAAGGCTGGGGCCTGGCTTGTGTAATAATAGAGAAAGCTAGTGAGCAACAAGCAAGCAATGACCCATGTGTTTATTCTCTTTCTCATTTTGCCTGTGGATATGATGCTGTGAGCTCTTGTCTTGATTTCCCCACAATCATATACTACAACCTAGAATTGTGAGTCAAATAATGGCCCTTTTTTTCAAAGTTGCTTTTTGTCAGAGTATTTGTGAGAAATGAAACTAGAAGACATGCAGAGCTTCATATTACTAGTTAAGGCTAACTTCTTTTTAAAGTTTTGTTCATTAATTTCTATTTTTAATAGCAATATTGCAGCAGGAGAGAAGAGACTAGAGAGTGTGATATCAAAATTAACATATAGAAGGCAGTTGACAATAAAAAGTGAAAAACCATACTTACCTGGGTTTTGTGCAACAGAGCATGGAGAGAAATATTTAGGATAAGTACAATCAGTACAATCACAGGAAAATGAATGTTCCGTGCAAATGACCTATAAAAGGCCATGATCTTCATGGCCCTCTCCTTTTGAATATAGGCCTTTTTCTCAGATCACTAGCTTGCAACCATTCTCAGACTGCTTTCTCTTTCTTAACAAACATATCTATTTCTACTTTAACCATGATCCCTGGTGTAATTCTTGCCTAGGAGCACAAGGACCTTCCAGGTGATATCCATATCTTTAACAATATGAAATACATATGGTTTCATATTGCCATTTATCTTTTTACTTCTTAATTTATTTCACTTATTAAAGTTAATTTAATTTTAATAGTTACATTTATTGGATTCATTTATTTTCAATTTTTCCAATTAAGTGTATTAGACATGGTATTAATTAGTTGTAATTAAGGCATTGAATCTGCAGCAATTCAGTCCTCCACAGGTAGAGGAGTTCTAGTCAGCCGGCATAGAACATTCATGTAGGAGTGTCTATGTTTCTGGACTTCCATTTGTTCTAATCTACAGGGATACTGTCTTTCCCATGGAAAGCTTTCTTGTGTTATCACACTGTTTTCCTGCAAGAATATTTGCTTTTCCTACTTTGAATAGGATCATATATTCTAAGTGCTACTTTCTCTCTTCACTCAGATTGCTATAACAGGACTTTAGCCCGAGTATCACAGCAGACATTAGTTATAGGTGTTGGAGCCAAGGCTGAGGCAGATTCAATGTCCCAAGAGAAGTATCAGGCTGATTTGATGCTACTTCCTATGCCAAAATCCTTGCCCCAAAGGAGAAAGGCTAAGGATAGTTACTAGTATCCCATTTTACAGTTACCACACTGTCTTCTTTTCATTTGTAAAATTAGTATGTTTACTGAATCTTCTGAAACCTAGGAGAGCATTTAGCAAAAGAAAACAAGTGGCAAA
Source organism: Mus minutoides (assembly GCA_902729485.2). Taxonomy (NCBI): domain Eukaryota; kingdom Metazoa; phylum Chordata; class Mammalia; order Rodentia; family Muridae; genus Mus; species Mus minutoides. The sequence continues at coordinate 102,997 of LR749546.1, forward strand.
GTTGTGAAAAGCCTTAGATGGAAAGTCCATTCCCCTTGAGAAAAATGAAGCAACACCCACAAACTTCCATTTTCAGAATTTCCCCCTAAATCCAACAAAACACCATAAAACACCAAAAAACAAACAAAACAAAACAAAACAAAACAACAGCAACAAAACAAAAACAAAAACAAAAAAATCCCCATAAAAGTGATAGGCTTAGCCAGTTATACTCCATGTTTAGCCTTTGATGCCTTTACAGCTGATGATAGGAATGTCTGTGTTGTGGATGGAGCCTGCAGGAAAGGATAATTGTGCCTTTTCTCTCTGTGCAGCACCTGCAGCTCCAGACTATCCTGTGGGTGAATCTCCGTGCTTATGTGTGCTTTTCAGGACCATTATAGTGAAGGTAGCAGCTGTCAGTTTCACGTACATATTTCTCCTCAGATACTTTTCTGTCTTAATCTTGGTAGAGTTCCTCACGAAGAACATCATGACTGTGTTGTAGGCATGGCTTGCTTTCTGTATGACTCTTTTCCTTCTGCTTAAAGAGAGCTATTTATTTTGTGGGGGAAATGAAAATTATTAACCTAAATGATATTTTAAAAATTTGCAAATGTCAACTATTCATTGGTGTTTGAAATAGGTTTTTAATATATATATTTATTTTGAATTGTCTTTTATTATAAAAGAAACCCTTGATGTTTTATGTCCATTTGCACCATCTCTAATCAGATAAGCCTCAACAAATTGTCAGCACACACCCTCACACATGTATACACACACACACACACACACACACACACACACACACACACACACACAAATTAGTGTGTTTCTCAAGGATGCAGGAGTCTGACAGCAGAAAAATTCCAAAGGATATGCAAAAGTCATCACCAGCTATAGAGAAATGCAAATGAAAACTACATTGAGATTTCACACCCCAATCAGAATGGCAGTCATTAAGAAATCAACAGCAAAGGATGACAAGGATGTAGACTTCTGGTGGAAATGCAGACCACTATTTTAGGGAAGTCAGATGGATATTTCTTAGAAAACTACAAATAGTTCTACCTAGGACCAAGCTCTAGTGTCCCTGGATATTTAAACAAAGAACCCCAAGTCAACTCACCACAGAGACACATACACTTTAGTGTTTCTTGCAGCTCTATCCACAATAAGTTGTGGAGCAAACCTAAGTGTTCAGGAGAGGAATATAAGTCCATAGTTTTTTATATGTATTATTAATGTATGTTAAATATGTATGGGTTCTTTTCACCCTAGAAAATAAATAATGTAAATCCTTAGTTTTCTATATGTATTATTAATATATGTTATATATATATATATGGGTTCTTTTCACCCTAAAAATTAAGTTAAATCATTTGAAGGAAAATGGGTGCATATCATTGGGTATAACCATGCTAAGCAATGTAAATTAGCGTCAGAAATGTAGCCACCAGCAGTCATGGAGAACTGGGTTCCTGAAAGGAAAGCTGGGGATGGATGGGAAGGATGGATAAGAGAGATGAGACCAAGAAAAAGTTTGTTTTTTAAAAAAAATTTATATATGTTTCCTTATTTTTATTAGATATTTTCTTCATTTACATTTCAAATGCTATCCTGAAAGTCCTCTATACCCTCCCCCACCCTGCTCCCCAACCCACCCACTCCCACTTACGGGCCCTGGCATTCCCCTGTATGGGGCATATGATCTTCACAAGACCAAGGGCCTCTCCTCCCATTGATGGCTGACTAGGCCATCCTCTGCTACACATGCAACTAGAGACACAGTCCTTAGGGGTACTGGTTAGTTCATATTGTTGATCCTCCTATAGGGTTGCAGACCCCTTCAGCTCCTTGGTTACTTTCTCTAGATCCTTCATAAGGGACCCTGTTTTCCATCCAATAGATGACTGTGAGTTTCCACTTCTGTATTTGCCAGGCACTGGCATAGCCTCTAAAGAGATAGCTACATCAGGGTCATGTCAGTTAAATCTTGCTGGCATATGCAATAGTGTCTGGGTTTGGTGGTTGTACATGGGATGGATCCCTGGATCGTCCTTTCTTTGTCTCAGCTCCAAACTTTGTCTCTGTAACTCCCTTCATCAGTATTTTGTTCCCCAAAGAAATAGTTTCTGATCAAGGCCTGATGCTTAATTCTTAAGACTGAATATAAAGGGGAGAAACCCATCCCCCATTTTGCCAGGATCTTGTCACTTTGCCTGGCTCTTGTCAGGAAGACAAGCTTAGCTGCTCGACAGTTAGTGCCATTTTTCAGGATTCTGCAGATGTGACAGGAAAATAGACTTCACCTACTGTGACAAAACAAGGATTTACTTAGCCTATTCAAGGCTGGGGGAAGGGCATAGTTCCTCCCTTTTTATTTATTAAAAATTAGCTTATGCTCCATAGTCCTGCCTGGGAATTATGGTGGCTGGTGGCCGTGCCTGGTTTGGGTCTGTGTCTATACTCTCTCTTACCTGTCCTGGAGGACATGCACAGCTTGCTTGCATTTATTTGTATTTATTTGCATAAACACTACCTTTCAGTGTTTATTATGAACAAACACAGTCTCTTGGCACATGCCTCTGTCTTAGGTTGATAAGAGTTGTAGAACATCAGTGGCCTGTCTTTTGACTGCTGGTCCTCTTAGCACACCTTTTTCCCATTCAGACCAAAGCCACAATATGCACTCAGTGCATTTCTTCATAGCGATGAATAACTGCCATGGTGAATGACTGAGCTTGCCTGATGATTACCCCTCCTGCAGTAAGGACAAATTTCAAATTACTGTCTTTTCTAGAATGATTTATAATTAGTCTTTTCTAGAATGATTTATAATTAAAACATTCCTTATAACCTTGGCACTGTGAAAGCACTATTTGTACTGTAGTCCCCTGCAAGGCAGCAACTATAGCTACATCCTGATTGTATGAAGGTGCAATTTCTGCACAAAAATGAATATATCCAGATAAGTTTGGTTTTGCTTTTTATGGCTGGATGGCCACAGGGAGCTGAATTAGCATTCCCATAAGACAATAGTGTAACAAAAGAAAGCCCTGCTTGAAGGTCTCTGAAAATTCTATCTGTTTTTAGTAGCCTATCCACAAACTCCTTGAAACGGTTCATCAGGAGCCTGTTTGTAACCAAATAAATGTCCAGTGTGATCTTCTTTCCAATCTTGGAGTAAATTTTGTTTTTACCATTGTATCCAATAAAGCTTGTATAAAAGGGGCAGCAGGCCCATACTGGTCACAGCTGTTTTTAACTTTTATTACTCTTGTGATCATTCAAATTACAAAATATGTGTGAGTTAAGAATTCTGAGCTTGTGATCAAACTACAAACTGCAGCCAATGCAACACTGGCAATTTAACTATAATTTTAAAGTTTATTTTGCAATATTAAGGCATAACATTAATGTTGGGGAGCAAGATAAAAGTTTAAACAAGCCACTCTTTAAAAATCAGTATCAAAAGCATCACTTTCACATCACGAGGTCTGACTGCCAATTCTTATATATGAATGCATGACAGTGCAACTTTTAATGCTTCATTAAAGAGACATTGTTTTAAATCTTATTCCTTATAAGTCTAGTTTCTAGGATAAGAATTGCATAAAATACTATCCCAATTTAGAAGTATATTTAGAGGCCTGGTTTCCTGGGCTGGCTCATGCCACATGTTGTTGTTTAAAATGATTCCGACCCCGAGTTACCTGTTTTAAGCTAACTTTCTTGTTACCAGAGTGCCATAGACCCTTTAGATCCCCTGTCTGCATGGAACGGGTTCTCTGAAGCAAGTGGACAAAGGAGTTCGGTGAGTGTGGGTGACAAACAGAGACTACATGAGAGTGTGTGCAAAATCTGAATGTAATTTCACAAAGTGAACACCAGTCTTATATGATACAGAAAACAAAGAGGTAGGATGTCACAGTAGGTAAAGTACATTGAAGTTACCTGACACAAAACAAAGGAATGACTTCAAAAGGACTTACAGGAACCAGGAATTATTTACAGTAAATAATAAACAGCTCTGCCTAGGATCAGCTATGGCAAGTAAGGATTTCACACCCTAGTCACAATTTATGCTACTCCTTTGAGCCTTGTGAGAGCTAGCACCAGGGGGTTCTGTTCTAGCACACCTTCTCATGAATAATGTATTACCACAACCCCCCTATTTCCTAGGCCCAGGTAGATTCTTGCATATGAAGGTAGCTTGGCTGTGCTTTTAAGAATCTGTGGGGAATTCTTCCACCTATAGGGTTGAAGAATTGACGAGCTGTGCTAAGTTCATAGCTTTTCATCTCTCAGTACTTTCCAGTGGTATCATTCTTCCTTTCCCAATCCATTGCTGGCCCTTTTGTCCTGTTGACTGTATCTTTTGTCTTACAGAAGCTTTGCAACTTTATGAGGTCCCATTTGTCAATTCTTGATCTTACAGCACAAGCCTTTGCTGTTTTGTTCAGGAATTTTTCCCCAGTGCCCATATCATTGAGGCTTTTCCCCACTTTCTCCTCTATAAGTTTCAGTGTCTCTGGTTTTATGTGGAGGTCCATCAACCACTAGGACTTGACCTTAGTACAAGGAGATAAGAATGGATCAATTCCCAGTCTTCTACATGATAGCTGCCAGTGTGCCAGCACCATTTGTTGAAAAGGCTGTCTTTTTTTCCACTGGATAGTTTTAGCTCCCTTGTCAAAGATCAGGTGACCATAGGTGTGTGGATTCATTTCTGGGTCTTCGATCCTATTCCATTGATCTACCTGTCTGTTGCTGTACCAGTACCATGCAGTTTTTGTTACAATTGCTCTGTAGTA
>LR749546.1:109994-221729 GCA_902729485.2 Mus minutoides
GAGCTGGTGCTGGGTGGGCTGGACCAGACCGGAAGGGAGGAGCTGTTCTGCCCTGGGCCACTATCAATCTCCCGGCTGGTGTCTCAGGTTCCACGAGATTGGGCTAGAACAGAGGCTGTGTCCCCCTGCTCACTTGAGGTCCCCAGATAGCTTGGAGGGTCCCGAAAGAGCCTAAGAGAATGCACAGCGCCTGAGGCCCAGGCCCTGAGCTCCTGATGTGATCTTATAGTCCTGGGAGTTGCTGGGCTCAGAGGAAAGATGGCGGGGTGGAGGGTGCTCTGGCTGGGAGAGGCCCAGCCTCCGGTGGGGCGGAGTTTTTGGATCCTGCCCCTGCGGGCAACTGTTGACCCTCTGCTCCCAACACCACCTCTGCTCTGCACTCACGTGTAACCCCGATGAGATCTTAAAGTCCTGGGGTGTGTGAAGCACAGGACAGGCCCTAGCTGTGTCCGCTGGGCTCAGAGGAAAGATGGTGGGGTGCTCTGGCTGGGAGACAAATTTTTACTTTTTCTAGCTATATTTTCAAGAGAAAAATTACTTTGTCATTTGCTGAACCCAACAATCACAATTGCAGAGATTTTTAAAAGAAAAATCAGCTTTTCGGCATGGCTTCTGCTGTGCTTGACTCTTGGCTAAGGGTGCAGAGCAACTTAAATCAGCCTCTGCTGTGAACACTGAGACTGAATCAAGACATGTATATCTGGCAGATAAAGTTCTAACCATTTTTTCTTTTCAACATGAAACATAGAACAAGAGTCATTCAGACAATGAAACAAAAACAGCCACAAATTGACATGAGGACAGATTGGTGTACGAAGGACAGAGAGGGTAGAGATTTTGATGTAACCAGAATTAAGAATGTCTCCTGTAGGGGCCAGAGTGGAAGCAGGACATCTCCTGATTTCCTTCTGTCCCTAAGAGAGCTCTGAAATCCATTTTTCTTCTCTCTTCACTCCCCCCCTAGCATCTCCCTTTGTTTTTGGTTGAATTTTTTTTTGTTTTTTTACATTTTATTTTATTTTATTTTAGTTCTGCTCCTCACACCTGATGCAGTTCTTGACTGTAGACAATTGCTTGTATACAATTTTCCAGTTCTATTTTCCACTGTCAATCCCTAAGTGGCATCAGTGTTGGGTCAACACTGCTCCAACTAAGCCCATATCCCTTTGCCCCTACAACAACAGTTTCAAAAAAAAATGAAGTTTAAGGCTAGTGTTAGCATCAATGCTGTGTGTTGCTTATAGTACAGGATACCATCTCCTTCTGTTTTCTGTGGAGTTCCACCAAGACAGTGTCTCTCAGTTGGTCTTTCCATATTCAGGTCACTCCTTCTGGTGCCACCTATAGCCGCCAGTGGCCATGGAGAACTAGATTCCTGAAAGTAAAGCTGGAGATAGATGGGAAAGATGGACAAGAGAGAGATGAGACCAAGTTTCTGATCAAGGCCCGATGTTTAATTCTTAAGACTAAATATAAAGGGGGAGAGCCCATCCCCTACTTTGCCAGGATCTTGTTGCTTTGCCCAGATATCATCAGGAAGACAACCTCAGCTGCTCAGCAGGTAGTGGCTTCTTGTAGGGCATTGCAGATGTGGCAGGACAACAGTCTTTACCTAGGTTGGAAGACTCCACCCTAGGTGGGCTAGCTGACTATGGCAAAACAAGGTCTAGATTAGCCCACTCATGGCTGGGAGAAAGGCACACAGAAAGATAAATAGTATAGATTTTTCCCATATTTGTGGATTTTATATAGGTATATAAAGTCATATATGTATATATGATGTTTAAGTGGAAGTGAAACTTTCTAAGGAAACAGAGGACTTAGGGGAAGAGTAGAGGAAGAAAAGTTATAGTAGAGAGTTGTTCAAGAGAATGCCAAACATAAATGTGTGATTTAATGAAAATAGTCTACATGACTATTGGACTATATAAAATACACAGTGAAAAACAGAAATAAGGTCTGAGAAGATGGCTCAGGGAGTAAAGGCACAAGACTGATGACCTTTAAATCCCTGGAACCTACATAAAAGGGTAGATGCTGTGATAGGCATCTGTAGTCTCAGACCTCCTATGGGGAGATAGGCGATAGAAAGTTGTTCTTTGCCCTCTACATGAATGTCATGTCATGCATGTGCCATTCCCACACCTCACATGCACATAGTGAATAAAAGTCCTAAGAAAGAATTTAGGGATGATGAACTCATTCAAACTTCAACATTGTGGAGAAGTTGGAATGTAGCAAGTCTTGAACAAATTATCTTGGCCATCTTTAGGTCCCCTTAATGACTCTTTATTACTCTGTACAGAGCTTACTTCTTTGTGACAATTACATAAACTCTTTGAAATCCACAAACAGACAACAGCCTTCCACATCCAAAACGCAAAGGAGATTTTCCTGTCATTCAGTAACCTGCCTACCTGATGATTCCACCAATGAACTTTAAAAATGTCTAGTTTATGGTTTTCTTGTTTTCTGTTCTTATTTGAAGTTCATGAAACTGTTACCACATTGAAACATGCAATTTTCATTTAACCTGTGTTCCTGGGCCATGAGCACTCATATTTGTCTGTAGAATAAGTTAACTCCTATCCTCTTTGAGATGAGACTGTTTTGTATTGACAACATACACTGCCATACACACATTGTAAATAAATCCATCAGCTAATTAGTTAATTAAGAATTTTCTGTACCAAACATGAAGAACAAAATGATATAAAAGGTTTCCAGTCTCATCCTGATGGATGTTCAGACAAAAACTCTGCTGGACTCAGAGTGTGTGGAGATCTTATTTCCCACAGGAATCTAAGATTGTTTTCTCTTTTAGAAAATGAAGGGCCATCAAGAATTCATTTTCTTTAGTGTAGAGTTGAAAAAAAAACTTCCTCTATAGCAGAAAATAGAAACACCATAGGGCCCAGATCTCTTTCCTGCAGGATGGCCTATCTCACAATTAAATTCAGGTTCTGTCTTTTGGCTAACGACTTTTTAAAATAGTATATTTTTTTCTTTCAATGTCCCATACCTTTGTACATTGTATTTTGATGAAATCTACTGCAGATTTCTTCTCAGTATTTTGGCCTTATGCTTCATTCTATATGGTTTTTCTAGTGAATATATTCATTTTCACATGGACACATTTATGGCTATTCTCTTTGTGGACTGAAATTACCATTAAAAAGATATACCTGTGTTAAAGATTCTAAAGATTCATTGACTTATGAGAACTTCATGCTTATGGAGAGATGAAATGTAGATCCAGAGGCAAATTGTCTTGGAATCTCTTTAGTACCCACAACAGCAAGCTAGCACAAGCCTTCAGTGTCTAACTCAACATCACCTTGACCATCAGGGATTCAGAATGTATTCTAAACTTTCATCAACCCCAATGCTAAGAATGCCATTGGATAACATTTGAAAACTATAGCAGAATTTCTCTCACTTTGCTATAACCCCACATACCTACCAATGCATTTGATAGAGCTCTTAATATATTATTTTTCTTTTGTAACTATAAAACATTCACAAAATTGGTTCCATGTTGGAACATGATTTTGCAGCATACAGCAACCAAAATGCATGTTCATGGGTCATACATAGTCACTTATATTCTATTTGAGTTGAGAACTGTGATTTGTCTCAAAGCCCTATGGTTTTTGGATTTCATGTGTTTGTATCATCTTTAAGAGCTCTTCATGTTGGAAGCTCATTTGATATTCTTTATAGCTTAGTAAATTGGTGGAATGTTTTTGTGCATGTTCTATAGGATGTTATGTATTAGATGCACACATTATTTAAGAAATATACATCTAACCAGATATATATTAAGAAATATATATCTAACCAGAAGGTTAGGTTTGTGAAGCTCCCTAAAGCTAGTCTTACCCATACATCCCCCCATAAGTCAATTAAGAGAAAAACAATGATAAAAAATAGAGAGAGGACTTTTATTCAATATGGCTACATTAGGAAAAGGTACAGATAAAGCCATCCATTGACTCCAAGTTGATCTTCTGGGTACTGACATGATATAAATATAGAAAGAACTTCAACAGAGCATCAGGAGATGTACATAATTAGACAGCCCTGATAAAGATGTGATCTCATTGTTCATTTTTGAAGTTCTGGTTCTGTAAGAAGGTTCCAAGAGGGCCTTATATCTCTCAACTAAATCAGTTGTCAGGAGATAATTATTTCTGCTGCAGAATGCAGCCTCACTGTCACATAAAATTGCCTTAATCTGTCTATGTGTATGTTACAGTTGAGTTATGTACTGTAAGGCTCTGTTTATTGAACCCAAGGTGACATGAGGAAAGGTTGATGACAGTGAATTACCTCTGGCATTTTAGCCAAAATTAGAGAGACAGATGGGTACAAAATGAACATAGAGGTACTAACCTTTCATTCTGCTCAGTTAACCTGTGGGCTCAAGTGAAGCATCAGTGCGTCTTAGCCAAACAGCTTCTAGTGGAAGATGCTCACCATTCTGATATATAATGCCGTAGAAGAATGCCATAAGTGGAGGATTGTCCATATGACCTTTGTGTCTGTCTAATTAGCCTGTGTATCTACTCTACAGGCTTGTACTCTGATATCTTGTTTACAACTCCTTTATAATATACCACAAATTCTATTCAATTAGATTATTTTTGTACTTTTTCTTCATAATTTTATTTTTATAATGACTCTTATCTATCTATATTAGTTGTGACAACTGAATGAAGTTAAGGAAGGGAGATATGACTGTACACTCTGGACTGGTATATCAGAATTTGTGAAACATCAAGAGGAGCTTAGAGGATGCTGAGGCAGGGTGGTAGGGATGAAAAGAAGTGGAAATCTGAGCAATAACATATTTTACACTGAACAGTGAGTATAGGGTCAGTTTAGATAGTCTCATTGTGAAGTTTTTTTGAAAGGAGAAACAAGAAAATAGCATAGTTGTACAGAAAAATAGTTTTCTTTTTTATTTTTTCCTTTCAGTTAATATATTACATAATAATTTCCTGCTAAACAGAATGATTTATCAGGAAATTATTACATTGTTGATATTGAATATAAAGGGAGCATTGGACTTTATTAAGATACTGAACAAAGAAAGGAGAGGCAGCGTATCCTCAGATTGGGTGCAAAGAGCCTGCAGATGTCCTCTACTGATTTAATTAATTTTATGAGGGAACAGACAAGATAAACATCTGAATCAAGAACAAATACTGGATGCTTAAGAGAAGGAAAATGAATAAAATTCTCAAGTAAGTAATAAAATGTGGTAACAATGCTTGGAAGGGTTCACCTAGGCAGAAGTTTACATTGAAATAAAAGCTGGGAATCTAAGTTAATGTTACAAAGATCTAGAGTACTATGCTTTGATGAGAAAATCCTGAAATAAGGTGATACAGTGGTACAGCCAGTAGCAATGTTAATTGCACCAAACAAGAGTAAAGACCATTATCCTAATCCTTTTAGTCAAATCAAGCAAGCTTTATTTTCTGACAGACAGGGCTATCTCCTTGAAAAGTGGTTTGAGAAAATAGCCGTGAACTCAAGAGATTGTGGGGGTTTATATAGCTTTAAAAATTGCAAGACTAGGGGTTTTCCAAGGTTGAAAAATTGGGCTGAACATTTCAAAAATTATTTGGAAGGACATCTCATATTATCGGGCTGGGGGTCAGGGTAGAGGTTGTATAACATGTCAAATTCCAGAAAATTAGTCAATACAACTTGAACCCAAGTTTTACAGCAAACAGGAAGGAACTTATTTTGAAATTATAATAAAATAACTTTCAATCTTAAGATAGAGTTGGGCTGGTCCATCAACATCTATCTCAATAACAAGGAAAGATGGTGCTGTGAGGATATAGAGATCTACCAACTAGTGGTAACATCAATGTCTTGGACACCTGAGTTAGATTAATAGTAATTGGATTTTGGGTAATAGGGAGATTGGTGGATAGAGATTACATGACTTCAAGATTGAACTCCTGGCTCATACATGAACATGTGTTCAGGTGACTAAGCTATGGGGAGATAATGAACATTGTGGTAGAAAAATGTAAAAACAAATATAGCAGGTCATACTATGAAGATAAAATATCTTCAAGGATTATGGCAGAAAAGACTCTAGTATCACAGCCTAGGATATTCACAGAGAAAAGTGGAAAAACAGGGGGAAATTATAAAAATGATAAATGGGACCTCATGAAACTGGAAAGCTTCTGTAAGGCAAAGGCCATATGTTGAAGAGGATGTGGAGAAAGAGGAACACTCTTCCATTGTTGGTGGGGTTGCATACTGGTACAATCACTCTGGAAATCAATCTGGAGGTTCCTCAGAAAACTGGAAATAGATTTACCTGAATTTCAAAGTGTGTTGAACTCTTATGAAGGGAAGGCTCAGGGTTTGAGGCTTGTGATGAGCTGGATAATCACAAATGGTCTAGGATTTATATCTTCAGATAATTGTAGTGATAATTACAGTTATGGCAGTATAGAGTTGTTTTAAAAATAAGTACTGTTAAATACTATCTTGCATGCTGGGAGCTGGCATAGTAGATAAAGTGTTTGTTGTGTGAGCACCACCACCTGACTTTCAAGCCTCAGCATCCACTTTCAAAGTTGGACATGGTAGTGTATGTGCCTGTAATCCAAGAGCTAGAGAGACAGAAAAGAATCCCTGGGATCCCTCGCCAGCCAACTGAGCTAACCCAGTGAGCTCCATGTTCAGTGAGAGACTGTTTCAAGCAGTGAGTTGGAAAGCAACTGAGGAAGATGCCAGACATCAGTCTTCAGTCTCCACATGTTTTCCCCCACATATCAATACATGCACAAACACCACATACACACATAAATTAACTTGTTAAGTGAGAAAAATGTCAGTGTTAGGAAAGAATTTTATTGCATTGAAGTGATAAATTAGACACAAAACTCATGAATAACCAATGCTGTTAATTAATTCTAAATTGGAAAATGATGTATTCGAGTTTTATTAAGAATTATAAACACTTTAAGTGATTCAACTAAGACTTAAGATTTACTACACTCAATTTTAGCTAAGTCAGCAGACCAATAAAAATAAATAGATCTTTAATATATGCTCTTAAATCCACTAAAAACAGGCAAGCATTAAGCACAAGCAGCAGGCTATAAGTGACTTCACTAGTAAGCTCAACTGAAGTATTCACTAATTGATTATTGTGAGCTTTGATGCTAATGTTTAGAATAGGAAAAATATTAATGCTTTTGTTCATTTATTTAGTTGCAACCTATTCCTATTTCATGAGTCTTTGAGATTCTAGTCTACACTATGAAGATTCCTAATTTTGTGACCTGACTCTCTTTATACCAATTACACATGTTAAATATCTCAAAGGAGTGTGTATCCATGGTATGTTTTTCAAAGGTGACAGAAAATGGAGATCATGTGATGGATAGCATGTGAAAGAGAAATGATTCTGTCTCTTTAGGCAGGAGTAGTGAGCATCCTTGCTGATTGCCAGTGAGCTGTTTGCTTGCAGATCTCAGATGTCATCTGAAAATTACTCTAAACAGTTTAAAAAATTATAAGAAGTTTTCTAAGCCATCATTTTAATTTAAAGAACATTGGAAAAATACATTAACATTCTTTTTTTGTTTTGTTTTGTCTTTTGTTTTTTGTTTTTTGAGACAGGGTTTCTCTGTATAGTCCTGGCTGTCCTGGAACTCACTCTGTAGACCAGGCTGGCCTCGAACTCAGAAATCTGCCTGCTTCTGCCTCCCGAGTGCTGGGATTAAAGGCGTGTGCCACCATGCCTGGCTTACATTAACATTCTAAGAATCTCAGAGAGTGCTGTTAAGAGTGAGCAGAGAGTGCTGTTAAGAGTGAGCATCAGAGATTCTTACCTGAGGATAGAGGTTACCTCCCATGTCAAGGACATACTTAGATATGAACATAGACATTGTGATTACTCTTTGACATACATCCATGAGTCTGTCTCCTCTTCCAAATGGATAGCACATCTGCCCATAATTAGATCAACTTTGTTCATCCCAATAGTGTCAATCAAGGGAATGAGTGAAGGGTAACTGAAAGACTTTAACTTCCACTGGAGTTAGCATTTGCATCATCAAGAGGAAATTAGCAACAGAGCAGTAATAACAAAAACATACACACCTTTAGTTCTCAAAATATAAGAAATCAATACTCAGTTATGCAATTGAAAGGCATGTCTGTGTTCCCCAGACATCCTCTGTATTTTCTTATGTCGAACTCATTCCAAACAACTCCTTTTATGCCTTTGCCAACTGAGTGCTAATGTCGATGGCTTTTGTTTCAAAAATCTTAGGAATTTGAATTCTACTACTGAAAGCCTTCAGACAATTTAATTTGCCTCTGGGAATTTTGTCATCAAAAGTTCTCACTAGATGACAGTGTTTTACCATCAAAACTGTTCGAGGCTGCACAAAAATCCTACCCAGTGGTCCCCTTCTCCCCTGAGAAGTGAACTAGCTGCGTTGCTGGGGACTTCTTTGGAAATTTCAAATTGTGCCAAGTCTGAAATGAAAAATGTTCATCTTTCAGTGCCTGAGAGAAAGAGTGATTTTAGAGACTGTAGTTGTTTGCAGTGTGTGAAATGCTGTGAGCCTTATCTCTCATTCTTCAAAGAAGTATGCAGAGTAATAACTGCTAAGTCATATAACTCTTTTTATATTTCAGGAACTATTCTAGTAGTTTTCTCAGTAAGTTTAAAATTCAAACCAATTTATTCATTAGCTACTTTAAATTAATAAGACTAGTACAGAACTAAGTTTCAAAAACTAACACAGCAAATATTACGCAAATTAAACAACAAGGTAGTTAATAATTGTGAATGTTGTTTATTTGGTACCTTCAGCTCTCTTCTGTCAGGTCCAAAGGGTAACCAATTTCCCGCAAAGGAGCAGGCTCACTGTCTTCCTCCAAAATTGAGTCTAGGCCCAGCTCAAGCTGAACTGTAGAAGGATTTCTGGTAATTAATAGAAGCTAGCATTCCTCAGGAACTTCTGAAATGCATTCCTATCCTAAAGAATCATTTCATTTGCCTCTAGCAGAAGGGACATATGCTTCATTGTACACCACACACACACACACACACACACACACACACACACACACACACACACACACACAGTTGCTTATCAAAGCTTATGTTGAGTTCCATTCTCCCTCAGTCTCTATTCACAAGTTCCTCTTAAATACCTCAATGCTGATGAGATTTTGGCCCTTCTCACCTTTTCCTCCTTCCTTTACCTTAAATTCACAAGCCTGCTCCCCCTACCCCAGCTACTCATAGTCCTTAAAACACATCCTGTTTCTCTAGCCCTGGCCATGTCTAGTCTTCCTCTTTTTTTCTCTGCTCTGGACTCTTCCTGATGCCTCAGGATATTTTTTTTCTCTCTTATTCATAGTGACGACACAGCTGTACCACTCTTGGGCATATACCCAAAAGATGCCCCACCATACCACAAGGAAATGTGCTCCACTATATTCATAGCAACCTTATTTGTAATAGCCAGAAGCTGGAAAAAACCAGATGTCCCTCAACCAAAGAATGGATAGAGAAAATGTGGTTCATTTACACAATGGAATCTGATTCTGCTACTAGAAACAAGGACATCGTGAATTTTGCAAGCAAGTGAATGGAACTAGAAAATATCATCCTCAGTGAGGTAACTCATAGCCAAAAGGACATGTAGTCACTGATAAGTGAATATTAGCCAAAAGAATACCTAGGATACAAGCCAAAGACTGTAAGAAGTGTAACAAGCAGAAAGGCCCAAGTAAGGATGCTTCAATCCCACTTAGAAGGGGGAACAAAATAATAAGGAGAGGCAGAAGGAGGGAGGGACCTGGGTGGGGGAACAGAATCATGTATGAGGGAGGACAGGAGAGAAGCCCATAGGGCCAGGAGAATGAGTGGGAATAGGCCTCAGTGGGTCAAAGGGAGGGGACCCTCTAGAAAGTACCAGAGACCAAGGAGGTGAGAAACTCTCAGGATAAAATGGTGGGGACTAGGGGGGAAACCTTAGCCAAAATGCCCAACATTGGAAGAGAGAGCTTGAAGAGTGGATCTCCAGTAGACAGACAGGGCCTCATGTGGAGGGACTGGGTCACTAACCCACAGTCAAAAACTCTGACCTAGAGTTGTTCCTGTCTAAAAGAACTGCAGGAACAAAAATAGAGAAGAGACTGAACGAAAGTCAGTCCAATGACTGGCCCAGCTTGAGATCCATCTCATGGGGTGGGGGAACCAAAGCTTGACACTACTACAGATCCTATGATGTGTATACAGATGCGATCCTGGCATAGCTGTCCTCTGAGAAGCCATACCAGCAGATGATTGAGACATACACAGGTACTTACACCAAACCATTGGACTGAAATTGGGTACTCCTGTGATTGAATTAGGGAAAGGATTGAAGAAGCTGAAGGGGAGGGAGATCCCAAAGAAATATCAGCAGTCTCAACTAACTTGGACCCCAGGGAGCTTCCAGAGACTGAGACACCAACCAGGAGCATACATATGCTGGTCCGAGGCCCCAGACATTCTCCAGCAGAGGTCTGCCTCGCCTGGCCTGGCCTGGCCTGGCCTTAGTGAAAGAAGATGCATTTAATACTCAAGAGTTTTGAGGTCCCAGGGAAGGAAGAGGTCTGATGGAGGGGAAGTACACTCTTGGAGGCAAGAGGAAGGAAGAATGGGGTGAGGACCTGTGTGTGTGTGTGTGTGTGTGTGTGTGTGTGTGTGTGTGTGTGTGTGGCAATGACTTGAATGTAAATAAATAAAACAATTAAAATGAAAAAAAAAAATAAGCCCGCTCCTTAACCCTGGATTAGCCATTTCTACAGTACATTTACTAAGTCCTTATATGCATTTTCCATACTCAATAATGTGTAATAGGCCAATATCACTGATTCCAATTTGTTTTTCAACTAACTTTAATCATGTATTCAACCCTTTTTAGTTTGATCATAATTGTAAAATCAATATCTACATCAGGGGCACATGTACATCAAGAGGTGGAGTCAGACCACCTACTTTGAGATCCAAGCTGTGTCATTTCCTTCATGTTGATCGTAGTCAAGTCATCTCCCCTTTTCAAGCCTGATGTGAGGGCCTCATGATCTTATTAAGTATTTATCAGCAGTCAGTGGCATAAGTATCAACCAAAACAGTGTTGATATCTACAAAGATCTGTTTGAGAAATACAGAATCGCGTTACAGAAGAATTACACAAAATTCACATAATGGTCTCAGTAAATTTATTGCTGGTTTATCCTGGGCTCCCTTCACATCTATCCTTGACTGCAAGCAGCCTTACATAATCCTCTAATCAAAATGTCTGGAGTACAGGACATGGATATGATTAACTGGGATGCTTTTCCAGATAGGTATAATTCCTTTTAGATGCCCTTCCAGAGCAACGGTGAAGGATTTATTATCGGTGAAGAATAAACTTATTTGGTGGTAAAGATGTGTTACAAGAAATAGATTTAAACATCTGTAAAACCCCTACCTGCAATGATTCATTTAGCTTTAGTGGAGTTAGTTTATAGAGCTAGATAGATTTGTTGAAACCTCTAGCGGAAAATCAAATGATTTTACTTGCATGTAATTAAGAGCAGACATTCTCCTACAAGACACAGGGTGAATAATAGTTACATTCTCAAGATGTTGACTTATTCTTGTAACAAAATCTCTTTCCCTCTCCTCAACAAGTCCTTCATAATTCCTACTTCATTGTCAGCAAACACTTCTTAAGTTGCTTGTCTTGAGAGACACACTCTACCTTCTGGCATCAAGTAGTATTTGAAGTGAATTCTTTAAAAGTAGAAGCTTGTGCCTCATTTTCTTTCTTGTCTGTGTAACCCAGAATGAGGTTACAGGATTGATGTCTTCCTGTTCAGTTCATTTCTCCATTCTTTCTATATTTAAAGATAAACTCTGCTTCTTTGAAGCTCAGGTCCCTCTATTTGTCATTAAAAAAATCAGGCACCCTATTAATTATATCATCCATATAAAAATGCACAGATAATAGCATCCAGCTTCAACTTAACTTTGGCCTAAGTGCCAATGACGTGTCACTTTGCTCCCCAGTCATCTTTCCCTCTCATATGCTTGGACTTCTCAGTGCCTGTCCCTAAACCAAGTGTCCTAGTCAGACATGATAAGTCTCACCATCCACCACTTATCTTTCTCTTATTTAAAAATTTTGGCATATAGTTTTCTATAGCATTCCAATGTTATAGAATATTCTTCTATGACACTTTGTTCCTCTGATTCTTCACTCATTTCTTTCAAATATTTCCTATATTGCCTCACTTATTATGGAAAATGCTGGGCTGAATTTCATCATTACAAATTGAGCATATTCTTCTCTTTTCTATTAGATACAGCGTAAGAGTCTCACCTGTCTGAGACAACTGTTCCCATATATATATTGCCTCTTCTGATAACCTCTTTCTGTTTATTTGTTCAGTATCATTTCCATTAGTAAATAAATGCTAAAGTCTTTTAAAATTTCAGCATTTTATGTATGTATGTCATACCAGTATTCTTTATACTACAACATAAACCTGCCATGAATAGGAAAATAAGAATATAAAATAACATTTTTAACCATCTGTATTTTTTAAAGAGTAAAAGATAGACATTAATAGGCACCAGGGAAGTATTATTCATGCTGAACAGGGCCCAATCCTGCTTCAGTGAGGTATTCATATCTCTTAAAGGAATAATACAAGTATCTTTAACTGACAGTCTACTTCATTGCACATGCATAATGTATAGATATAATAAATGGCATTCCAGGATCCTTAATTGCGTTTGAAGGGCAGAACTAGGAATTAGGATAAAGTACTGAAACACAATTTCATTTTCTTTCTATTTAGCCTTCAGTTCTTTTGAAATTGAATATTTTATAACTGTATTCATTTACAAGTCAAAATGAGTAAAATGTACTCTTTTAAAAGGGCATCTTTTGGTTGTTGGTAAGGCTTTTGCTTGTCCTAAATATTTGTGACAGACAGAAGTATTTAACAATATCTCAGTTTTAAAAATTTTGTTTAAGTTCCTTTGGCAGTGACTAAGAATCTGGTATTTGTTAGTCTTTCCTTATATTCTAACAAGCTTATCTACAATCAAAATCTGACAATAACATAATTTTTCATTTAATCTAACAATGTAAGTTATCATCCTCAATGAACTCTCTACACAATATGAAAAAGGTTCAGGTTACCGATCAAACTGATAAATTCTTTTGAGAAATGAGGACGTGGAATGACCTACATAAACCCATTATTCCTTCATGTTCTCTTTTGATCGGCTAGACTTTTCAGATACCACCCTGCCCCCCCCCCCCCCGTGTGTGAGTGTGTGTGTGTCTCATGCTTATGTAGATGTCTTATGTAGATGCTGCTAGAGGGCAGAAGAGGATACTAGATGCCTTGAAGCTAATCTTATCTATCATGTGTGGCCTGACATGGATGCTGAGTACCAACTGTGATCTCTAGAAGAGCAGCTGGCACTCTTAAGGTAATCTACTCCCTCTAGCCCCTGTTGCTGGAGACACAGAATCACAATTCATTGACTTTCATTCTTTCTAAGTGAAGACATTTATGTTACCCAGTGATCTGTGTTTCCCTTTTTCATTGTCAAATGTCACAGCACTGTAAACTACCCTGCTCTACTCTTTTTTGTAACATTTATATCATGATAGTAATTAAGACATTGGCAGAACAAATGTTTATCTAATTAACATGTTGAAACACTATGCTTTAATGATGACTTTATAAAAATGAGAGCAGTGAGTTGGAATCCATGGGAAATGAATTGTTTTGATAGTGTACTTACTGTTAAAATGTGGTTTCAAGGGGTTCTGGATTTATTTAAAATTTTCATGCTATTTGCTTAATTTAGTACAGTAAAGTCAAGAAAATAGCAATTACCATTGGCCAATACAAAATAAAGATAAGACAGTAAGATCTAATTCATAAAGTGTTAAACCTGAAAGTCACAAAGGGAAAAGCCATTCCATAGTTATTCAACTAAAGCAGGCTTTATTTAATACTGGTCAGGAAAATGGACACTAGCCAGAATCATACTCAGGTTTCCCAGAGAATGGCCACGAGCTACATTGGCTACATTCTCTGAAGGAAAACCCACAAAGTTAGGCACTTTCTGTATTTGTCCAACCAAGGGCAAGGATACATCCTCATGTACTTTGGGCTATGTACCCCCCGCCTGTGTGATCAAGCACATCTGGTACGGTTGGGTCGACCAAATTGAGACAAAGAAATGTCATCTAATTTATACTTATGTTTTAGGATTATTACGTTTGAAAAGTAATAAAAGTTTAAACTATAAGACAAAAGTCTGGAGAGCTGGCTCAGTGTAGAG
Source organism: Mus minutoides (assembly GCA_902729485.2). Classification (NCBI taxonomy): domain Eukaryota; kingdom Metazoa; phylum Chordata; class Mammalia; order Rodentia; family Muridae; genus Mus; species Mus minutoides. Next base: position 124,402 of record LR749546.1, read on the forward strand.
TTTGGTTTCTAACATATACATCAGTGGCTCAAAGCTACGTTAACTCCAACTCCAAGAGATTTGATGTTCTTTTCTGACCTCTGTACTTACATGCACAATACCTTCCAACCCCCTACACATGTAATTTACAAAATAGAAAAAAATAAATCTTTAGAATATAACTCAGTAATGAATTTAGGCCAGCACTTTTACAGTAGAGAAAGGACAGACATACTCAAAAACTGATCTAGAAGAAGGGATCAACTTACCACAAGACTAATGAGAAGAAAGTGGTCTGTGAATATGGTGATGTCATCTATTAATTCAGTTAGAGAATAAGCTCTTAGGAATGTAAGTTTACTCATATGCATCATGAAGTCAATATTGTGACACTATAGAGAATAGTGAGACTATAGAGAATTATTATTAGCCATGTTTCAGAATAGGAAAATGAAAGATTATTTGCTCAAAAGAAATGTTATCAAGATTACTCACCAAGAGTAAGAGAAATCTGTAACTGATTTGAAAAATTAAGCTGTCAACCATTACTCATTCCTCCTGTATTCATTTACCCACTTGGGCTTGTTTGTTTAGCAACTATGGAATAATTGTTCTATGAGAGGCAAGGATTATGTTAAAACTCAAAGTTTGAACAGGAAATAAGACAATTGTTTGCTCTATTGAAGCTTTAATTCTAGTGAGAGAAAACAGTAATAGACAGATAAATTAACTTGGCATATGTTAATGGTTAATGCAGAGAAGAAGAATAAATCAGGGTACAGGCTGGATGGTAAATGGTAATAGGGAGAGATGCTAATGAAACAGAGTAATTAGGAAAGAGCATGGGAATGAAAAATGCTCTTGAACAGGGTGGTGATGGAAGAGTATGCCCTTAGAGGGATGCAGTCAAACAGGCTCCTGATGGAAGGGTATGCTAATGAGAATGCCAATGGCAGATGCTCCTGATTAGATAGTTAACTGAAAGGATGGCCTATGAATTGAGACCCTAAGAAACCACAGGAAGGAGCTATGAAGATGTAGGGGGGAAATGCCCTAAAGATGACGAAACGCAGATGTATTGAAACATGGAGGCAGAAGGGTGATGTACTTGGAAAGCCTTGCTAACCAGGAAGTCAAGTAGCTGAATCAGAGGAGACATGGAGTGGGAGGCAAGCAGGGAGACCGCACCTGACCTGTCCTCATGTGGAAGACAGAAGAACCAGTTATAAAGCTGTAAGCATCCTGGCAGTTGCTTGCTGGAAAAATTTTAATTTTCATGTGATTATCTTTTTTCCCTAAGTGACCATTGTAAGGGTGATCACTTCCAAGAGCTGTATCTGAGATCTGTTGCATTATTAAAAAGCTGCCTGACACATTCAAGTGGGTTGGTGTGTGAACTGAAAATCTGGAATAATTTGGTTAACAGCTGTGTGTTCTCCAAGAGTTTGCCACCTGGGAGATTGTCTAATATTTGAACAGTCTCAAATTGTTTTTATTTAGCTATCGCTAGTAAATAAATTAACGTGTTCAATGGCAGAAAGTAACCTACCAACTCATTTATTAATTCAGTAGTTGATATAACTGCTGATGCTTATGGAAGAATACCTATGCAAGTAATCTTTTAAAGATTCTCTGTGGGTTTAGAGGTAGGCAGTTAAAAGCATTCACTGTTCTTCAAGAGGACTCTTTTGTCTTCTAGTATCCAGGCTGGGTGACTCACAATCTGTAACTCCAGTTCTCAGGTATCTGGTTCCCTCTTCTGGTATCTTCATGCAATGCACTCATGTGTGTATGTGTGCATTCATGTGTGTATGTGTGTGTGCATACTTGTGTATGTGCACATACCCCCACCTGCCTATCACACACAAACACACACACACACACACACACACACACACACACACACACACACAAACTAAATCACCACGGTACCCTCCTTGGGAAGGTAACTGTGGTTGCTAGACTTCAGGATTAATTGCATCAAAAATTTACACTAAAACTCTATTCTATTTTATTACAGTTATCTATCTATCTATCTATCTATCTATCTATCTATCTATCTATCTAATGTGTTGCATGTATGTGTTATGCCATGAAATATTTTTGAACCCCAAAAAGACCACCAAGGAGCTAAATCTGATGCAATCACAGTAAGGTCTCTTTATTCAAGCTCAAACTTGGGCTCCACACTAACCCTGATACAGTAGGAAGGTGGAGTCCTGAGCCTAATATTAGGCAAGCGTTTATAGATGGAAGAAGGGGAAGGAGGAGGAGGAGGAGGAGGAGGAGGAGGAGGAGGAGAATGCATAATTCTGGATTGAATTTTAGGGCATCTTTTTGTGTGGAATTTTTCAGGAAACATACATGACGGTGGGATAACTATTTACAGAGTAACCATTTTAAAATTTTTATTTATTTATATAATTTGATGCTAGATGAAAATTTTCAGTTGTGTTAAAGAATACTTTTAAAAAGGAGAGTATTATTCAGGTGCAATTCTCATGAAATTATTGGCATTCTTGTGGGTAGGTGCACCTCAGTTGGAAATGTTGGAACACATACAAATATGCAAGATGAGTGGACACTGGTAGACAAGAGACATCATTTATCCTCCTGGAAGGAATTTTAAAGTCTTCAGGAAATAGAACTCTTGAGGAGAGCCACCAATTTATTTAGGATAGGGGAGAGTGACAAAAATTTGTAATTTGTAGAGTGATCTACAGATAGCTCCAAAGCTACACGTGCATATATAAATAGCCTTTTAATGAAATATTAATTTAATGACATTGTCAGAACTGGAATACTACAGAATGCCACATAACAGTAGGCAGTAGGTAGATGAAGAGATTTCCAATGACTGCCAGATGACTATGGGTGCACAACACAGTGATGAAGGCAAACTTTGTAAAACTGACATCTTTCTATAATCTCAGTATATTTGCAGTTTTTGTCCCATCCCCCATAGGTTTCATTTAAGTGTTTATTCAATGGAAAGGATACTATATAATTCAAGAACATATGTCAATCATTAGGTGATACCACCCCTGGGGAGGAGTGATGAGAACTCGAATGGAAGTCTCCTGAAAGGAAATACACAGAATTCCATGACAGCACCCAGTGATGTCTCTATCTTGGCAGCCTGTTCCCAAATCTGAAGCTATGTGTACTTCCTCTTTCAACAAATCCCATTTCTCTGCTTTGCCACTTCTTTGTCTTGTTTTAATTGGTTTCCAGGAGAACATTAGAACTGGGGCACACAGAGCCTAGACCCAAAGACTGGTTTTTATTCCTAGAAATGTCAAGGACAGTGATAACACTGAAGAAAATTGTTGTAAATAAAGAGTTCGAGAGTTCCTGCTTTGATCTAAAATAGGTGATCAGGAGCTAGATACATGATCCTATCTAAGACACAGTCTTTTAAAAGCAGAAAGTAATTATATCTCTTTTATGTTGAATATCAGGTGATAGAAGGTAACAGTCTCTGAGAGCTCAAGATGAAACAAGCAACCTCTAGGAGCTTCTTTTTCTGAATTGGTTTTAGACTATAGTTCTAGCAAGAGCTTTTTAGACTATAGGCTATAGATACACACTCTGTGTCTTAAAGTGAGAGATCTAGAGGTTGAGGAAGCTGAGTAATATGGAACATTCAGGAACAGTGATGAAAGAGAGGCTTCACATGGAGACATTCTCAGAGATACATGGGGGTCTCATGGATTAGGCATTCAAGAACTTATTCATACACAAGTAAAAAAATCCATCATGGTCAGAAAAGGCACTCCGATAGAGAACTAAGGAAATCATGCTTGACAATCACATAGGCAAGACTGGCTATCCTTGTAATTTGGGAAAATCAGCTGTGTGGAGATTCATCCCAGTTTAAATCCTACCCAGGAGACTTAGAGATGGAACACAACAGGGTTATGCTGCTAACAAGAAACTCTCAAGACAAAGCTGAAGAGCCTCTGTGAGTCTTTAAAGGCATCCAATGTCTCAGGCAACACATACAGCATCAGGAATCCAAACAAAACTCACCAAGAGTTAGGAGGAGAAAACTACTTTATAAGGAAAAAGGTATTTAATCAAAATGACTTGAATGGTATAAATGATAAATAGAGTCAACAACAAACTTTAGTTATTGCATTTTCTAGAAACTATATCATAGTCAGTAAAGATGGTGGAAGTTATTTTTAAAAGATCAGAGGAAAACTCTACACATGAAAAATGATAATTTCTAAAGTCAAAAGTCTACTAGAAGGAGTTGTAAACAAATATTATGCAGGAAAAAAGGTTAATATATTTTAAGACAGTCATTGCTACTGACAATGAAGCACAGTGAGAAAAGATAGACATTTGCGCGCGCACACACACACACACACACACACACACACACACACAATCTGCTGTAAGGTATGAAAAAAATTCAGTTAAACAAATATGTTTTAATTGCAATTTGGAATGGTCTAAACCAAGGCATATTATTTAAACAATGATACAAATTGATAACAAATATTAACTCACAGATCTAAAATGTTTAACCACCCTGATCACAAAAACTAAAGAAAACATTCAAAATATACACTATGTACAAAAGAACGATGTTTTAAAAATGAGAGTGAAATCTTCATGTAAAACATCTCTAAAGTACTGAAACCAAAAATGAATCAAACACCAAGTTGTCAGCTTAAAATTCATGAGCTAGAACAAACAAATTTTTCAAAAATGACGTGGAAGTTTCTTGCCTTTGGTTTTAGGAAAACCAAACAAAGTCAGCAACAGGCTTTCACTATGACAATGTCAAGAAGAGTCCTTCAGGCAGACAATAATTGGGCATCAGGTAGAAATAAAGAAGTAATGATGTTCAGAAATTGTAGAAAAGAGAGGTAATAATGAAATAATTTTGCTTTCAACATTCAAAAGTCATTAAAACAATAGAGCTTTGGCTTGCAGTTTGTTAGCTATTACAGCAAACACTTTTTCTAGAAATGGAAAATTCCAGTCCTTAATCATCCTAGAAAGAGAATTTATCTATAAAGGTCTCTCAGGATCCTTTAAGTTAAGTACTTAAAGTAAGATAATACCAAGGTGATTAGGCCATTTAGAGATCCTAAATCCTTAAGGTTAAACACTGAAATAGGTTACTTCCTTCTTCCTCAGCTAAGGGTGAAACTTCACTGCTTCCTCTCCAATCCACGTTGGGATTTTGTCTAGCTTGACCTTGCACAGGTCTTGTCCATGCTATCACAGCCTTGATGAGTTCATATGTGCAACATCTCTTTTCCTTGCAATCATCGACTATGTCTGATTCTTATACTCTTACAGTGGTCCCTGGGCCTTGGAATGAGGGAACACAATATGTATGTTCTACTTAGGGCTGAGAATTCTTACAATTCCTTTGTCTCTGTAACCTGACCAGTTGTAGGTCTCTGTTGATCATCATTTACTGCAGATAGAAATTCCTCTAATGAGGGCTGAGAGATGCATTAATCTATGGGCATAAGGATTAAACCATTAAGAGTAGGTTTAATACCATGCCTACTTAGAGTAATAGTAGTAGGTTTCTCCCTAGAGCTCATGACTTGTCAAACCACAGATATTTGGCCCAGGAATGGTACCAGATATAAATTTCATCTTGTGGAGCAAGACTTTAATAAGAAAGTGGTTAGCTTGTCCTGTGACATTTGTTTACTTGTACTAACATATATGATTAACCTCTTCCTTTATGAGGTGAAATAGCCCTATAAAAGAAATTTGAATGTGATCATGCTCTCATATACACACTCTTAACTACCTGAGTGTCTGAAGACAAACCTTATTGAATTAAAAGTTCAAAATCTGGTTTTATTTTTAGTCTCACGACATCTTGAAGATTTTTGCATGGTAGAGCTAAGTCACATTGATTCATTATTGATTAGAACAATCCAAAATGTCAGATAGCAGGGATGTATTATGAGTTGGCAAGAATTATTTCCTATCATTGATTGTGCTTGTCAAATTTCACAATAATTAAATAAGCCACTAATTGGTAGAATCTATGTTCTTGGCAAAAATAAATAGCCCTGAACTTTATTGCTTAAATATTTCTATTCAAATATGACTTCAAAACTTTAACTATCAGAAAGTAAATGAAATGAAAGCACAGGCTCCAAGTGAAAGAACACAGGCTACTGTTTGTTATATTTTCCAAAATTGATTTTCATGTCTGCATTGCCTACTATTTTCATTGTAATATAGAACCCAAACCAAGACATTACAGCTCACAAGCCATTGTCAACGATGCCAATGGAGAGAATTCCCATGGCAGTTTCTGCCTTTTGGCATCCTTAAATAAAGCACACACCAGATCTGGAGATTAAGGAGTTGATGCATATATTCAAATGCCCCTAAAATTCATTAGCTTTTGTGAGCCAACAGAAGCAACAGCTTTTGAAGGATGAGTTTCTTACTTGTGGTTCCTGAGAGGAGACAAGCACCACACAGCAGCAGGGGAGGAGACTCCACGGTTGGCCACAGCAGGCAGAAGACATAAAGAAGACACCCCAATTCAGTGTTAAGGTTTCTCTGGGAAATGAAAAGAGGGGAGAGGAGACACGATTGAGTCAGTTTAGGATTGGATAGCGATTGTGCTTTTGTGGCTATGGGATATAGGGATAACCTCAGCTGTTCACCATTGGTGGTGGGATGGTTCAGTGTGAGGGCAATTTTCCTTACTTAAAGAAGGTAAAGAGTGGATATGGGTTTTAGATAGATGGGTTTTGACTCAAATGACTGGTGTCTAACAAGCTGGTGTACCTGAAAAGGGAAGTCCCAAACCGAGCAGCAAGCTCTCTCTATCCTTACCAGGAATCAAAGCACGAACTGTAGAATCAAACCAAAGAAAGGAACTAAATTACAATTTAAAAATATTAATAAGACACTAAGCAGAAAGAACACACAGTTTTTATGCTTAGTTACCTTCTTCTGAAGGTCAGTGAACCAGGTTGTGACCCCAGAAATGATCTTCCTCCAAGGCTGCCTTTGTGTTTTTACACATTGGAGTAGAACTTCCTGGAACTGAATTCTACTGAAGTCTCTAGCCTAAGCTAATGATCATCTTTCTCGGTTAAGTAAGGTCAGAATCATTGTTAATTTCCCCTGCACATCTCTTCATGTTACTGTTAAGAAAAAAAAAAAAGAAAAAAGCAAGCTACCTTCACCTGATGTGACTCACATGCTCCTCTACTTACCTTCTCTTTGAATGAATTTAAAATCAAAAGGCAGGAAAAGGGACAATAAATAAATTTCTCTGACCTATTCTGATCTTTTTGTAAATAACCAACCCTTTGCTGCAGGGTTGCAGCAAGTCCAAAAAACAAAAAAACAACAAACAAACAAAAAACAAAAAACAAACAAACAAAAACAAAACAAAACAAAACAAAACCAACCAACCAGCCAACCAACCAAACAAACAAACAAACAAGCAAAAAAACCTGAACCAACCAAGTAACCAAAGAAACATATAACACCACTCACTTTTCTGCTCTGTTTAAACTATTGGAGAGGCTGAAAAGGTATTAATTACTGTGGCAAATTATGAATGTTGAAAATTGACAAAACAGATCTCAAGAAGTTAAATAAAAATCTTACTTAAAAAAAATGATGATCACAATTACTATCTAGAAATAACATTGTTCAGGTTTATATGGGATATTTGTTTTTGTTTTTGTTTGTTTGTTTGTTTTTCGAGGCAGGGTTTCTCTGTGTAGCCTTGGCTGTCCTGGAACTCATTTTGTAGACCTGGCTGGCCTCGAACTCAGAAATCCGCCTGCCTCTGCCTCCCGAGTGCTGGGATTAAAGGCGTGCGCCACCACGCCCGGCTATTGTTCAGGTTTATATGTGATTTTATTTGGGAAGATCAACATGGAAATTGTACCCAGGGAGGAACCTGTGCAGTGAGCCTCTATTAACTTTTGTGAGTTTATTCATAGCTAGTGCCAGTCTTAACATGAGCATACCTTTTGCTCAGTATACTATAACCTGGGTTTTACCTTTACACATGCCAAGAGTATTTCTACATCATGATCCTAGTACATATTTTTCTCTCTGTCCACATGTTTATCCTTATAGTGAATTTTTATAACTGGAGCTCAACTGATACTAATATTATTTGCACATTTAGTTGGCCAACCAGAGATCCTGAGAAATTTGCCTGGAAATAGGACATTAGAGAAGCAAGGGCAGTAGCAAGCAATTGTGGACTGGGAGGATGTATTTTGTTTTTGATGTCAGGAACTAATGTAGACCCTATGTTATGACACTTTGTAATTCTTAAACATACTTTGGTTTTGTTATTATTCACATATGTAATTCTAGTTTATTATAGAGTAAGGTGTCAGGAAGGCATACATCTCTTTTTATTAAAACCGGTTTCCATATTCTGTCCTTTTCAAGTGATGGATTTCATTATGTAATTTGGTTTCTCTTTGTAATTTTTATTTAACTTCTTTCATTCGTTTTCTGTTTTGTTTTGTTTTGCTTTGTTTGAGAGGTCTGGTTATTTATTTGTACTCTTACAGACTTGGTGCTGATTGAACATAGATGCAGAAGTAAAAGCTCTCAGAGGATAGCCTATGTCTCATGGCAATGTGTTCCTGGTGTTCCTCTTTGGTGTCCTTAACTCTCCTGGGCAAAAATGTAGCATATTTTGCAGCCCTCTCCTTCTTTTTCTTAGTGTGCTGTTTCTTCAGAGTAATATGTCAGCATTTGTATTGCAGGGCACATGGAATATCAAGATGCTGAATCTTGACAATTTTGGTCTTAGACTTCTCATTTTCTTTGTTTCAGGGCAGGCATCATCATCTTCAGAGAGATGGAAAAGCATTCACATTCTGGTAGCTCTTTTGAGTCTCAACTGCTAAGGCATAGTAGTACTGTCCATCTAAGGATATCTTTCTCTTCTTCCTTCTTTCATCCCTCCCTCCCTCCCTTCATTCTCTCCTCCCCTTCTTCCCCTTCTTCCTCCTCCTTCTCGCCCCCTCCCCCCATTCAACTAAGTTGAGAACATTCAGATTGGTATTCACAATGCATCCACAAACAGACTTCCACTTTCTCTCTCCAGTTCTCCATGACAAGAATACACAACAGCAAGAGCTCTCTGCAATAGGTCAAGATGACTCACTTCACTGGAATTGGAAAAACCTGCCTGTCATTCCCAACACTGAATGAACCAGAGAGCATCACCCACACACTTCTTATCAAGCATATGAAGCTTGTGTTCATCATCCACTTCAATGAGTTTCTGACAGCTGGTGGCTGTGTCAGCTTCATCTTGACACAGCTGACAGCCTAGGCAGCACCGTGAAAAAGAGCTTTATTTATTAATGAACTATCACCATATTATTAATTATTTAGTTTCAATATCTGATTTGTCTAATCTTTACTCTTTCTCTTAAATTTCTTCTACATTTTCTTGCATTTCTTTCTTATGTACTCTATAAAAATGTCAAGACATAATTGTTGCAGAATTTGGGTCAGTTTTATTGGTGATCACAATAAATGCATAAAGGAAGAAAGGAAATACCAACACATTATAATACTGACTTCTTCCTATCAAAAAAAGAAAGATATCATTGTCTATGTGTTTAACTTTTAAAAATGTTTTATACAGAATTTAACATTTTTGTTTTGTAGATGGTTTACTTCATATTTTATATTGTTAGACTTTGACTCTTTTATTTCACATCATTTCAGCATTTTTCATTTTTAACATGGAATCCAAAATTCTTACATATAATGTGTGGATCACTAATATTTAAGTATTTTTTTCTTGGATATTCAAGATAATAAGTAATATCATACAAATACTGATATTTTTAATGTAATCTTCCTAAGGATGTTATATCTACTGTCTTTTTAAAAATAATTTCACTGGCAACTACTCCAGACAAATACGTGAATATAGAATATTAATATTAAATAGAATATTGGTTAGGCTTATCTTTTTTTTTAAAAGCTAATGCACATAAGTGTTCCTGGTATTACCCTTTCAACAAAATGCTGGTTTTGTATTGACAAACAGAAGTAAAGTGTTTTTATACTTATATGTTTCTTCTTAAATAATTATTAAATTTAAATTCAACTTAAATTTATGGAAAATGCTTTTAAAGTAGGGGACTAGGTTGTTTTGTACTCATGATAAGAACCATGAATGTTTACACAGCACATTGACAAATTTTAAAGCAGTGATAAAAAAATTGTCAATGGAAAGAAAAATATCTGTAGTCGTGCAGTTCTCTGCTATCTATAGGGGAGGGGCACAAGCATTCCGATTTGTATTCAAGCATCTGAATCAATTTCTTTACTTCTTGACAGTGATAATTACATTAGAGTCAAAAGCAATAGGACCGTAACAATTAAGCACATGAAATGTTTAAACTACAATAACAACCCACAGAAAAAGATTGAGTAGACATTCTTAATTCTTAAAGAATTATTAATTTTAATTCCTTAGAATAAATGCAATTCATGAAAATATTGTATTTTCTTCCTTTTATCTCTATTTATTAAAAGTGAAATATACATGCAATCTTGTAATCTTATGCATTTGTCCATTTATAGGTACATTATAATACTATTTGAAGCCATCAACCATTCATTGTTGAAATAATTTACACACTTTATTACAAAATAAAAAGGTCCTTTATGATTTATAACCATTTTATATGTTAACTATAAGTCCATTGCTGATTATGATATTTAATTTTACATGTAAATTTCACTCAGCAATATTGTATTTTTTAAACAAATGTGTACCTTTTATGATTATGAACGATGATAATCTCTGTAACCTCTTTTTCAGGTTTTTCCATTATTTTTGTGTGTCTGATACAATTAGTGTGTTCATCTCCCTACAAGGAAAAAAAGAGTGTACTGAGCATCAATCTATTAACATTTATGACTTTTACAGCACTCATCCCCAGAGATGAGGAATGTTAGCTAAGCATTCACTTATCCTTCAGGATAACTAAGGCTATAACTTCCAGGAAAAAAAGAATAATTCTTTAGCAGTGAAGAAAATCCCAACTCCCAAGATAAATTGGGAAATCTGTCTGTTAAGAGCCCTTCTTCAAATATTAGACTACTCAAGCAACCCTGATGTGAGTTCCCCAAGANTCCCCAGAGATGAGGAATGTTAGCTAAGCATTCACTTATCCTTCAGGATAACTAAGGCTATAACTTCCAGGAAAAAAAGAATAATTCTTTAGCAGTGAAGAAAATCCCAACTCCCAAGATAAATTGGGAAATCTGTCTGTTAAGAGCCCTTCTTCAAATATTAGACTACTCAAGCAACCCTGATGTGAGTTCCCCAAGAGCTAACCATTAGGTTGATTCTATGGTTCCTTGGTTGATCTTTGGAGAATTTTTAAAATACTGCATCACCCCCCATTGTATGTGTGTGTGTGTGTGTGTGTGTGTGTGTGTGTGTGTGTGTGTGTGTGTGTGTTATGCACACTAAAATGTAAGTGTACATGTTGAGATCTTGCTGCAGGAGCAGCCTTATGATCTTGGGTTAATTTTGTCCCTGGATGTAAGAAAGAAGAAGACTTGTCAAGTGATTTTGGGAGGTCAAACTTGGAGCCTCAGTCTTCCTTTGGTTTTTGAAGTTATTTATAAGCTCATTTTCCCCTTATAATCACCTTAAAAACAATACAAAACCATAAATTGTGTGTCTATTTAGTGAATCTTTAACATACCATCCACAGCAGCTTTCATGAATATTCCAAAGTAGTGTTTATCTCACTAAGTAGACACATCTAGAGCTATTTATCCTGACACTTCAAGTGGTCAGTTCTATTTGTTTCTCACCAAAAGAAAGTTGGATTACCTGAAACCACCCAGCATAAGTTATTTATGCTTCTATAGGTATCTCCTAAGAGGAAATACCAGAGTACTAGACATTTATTTATTTATTTATTTATTTATTTATTTATTTGCAAGTTTGTTTTCCCTATGGTTTTATTATGTAGGCCTGGATATCATGAAACTCTTACTGTAGCTCAGGCTGGCCTCAGAATTACAGAGATACACCTGCTTCTCTGAGTGCTGGAATTAAAGGCAAGCAAGCATCATCAAACACAGCTAGATTTTAAAAACAATAATTATTTTATTATTTGTTTTAATTTTAAATTGTGTCTCTTTGTGTGTATCTGAGTAGGTATCTGGGGGATGTGGAAGTCAACCTTGTAAAGGAAAAAACGGATGGAGAGGGAGGTGCTACACGCTCTTGTAGCTCCTGGAAAAGGCCTGATCTGCTGCACATGGCATTAGCTCTCAGGAGGCTCCTTGAACACCTGTGAGACAGCAAAAAAGAAGGAGGCCAGGGTGGCAGTTGCTTCCCTTTCCTTCACAGAAGTCCTAAGAGGTGATGATTTCTCCTTCCATCATCTGGGTTACCTCATCAGACAGAGCTTTCATTGGAGTACAGTGATGATGTGGCAAGATACAATTGGCCAAGGATTTAGGGGTTTGGGTTTGGCTCAAACACTACATGTAAACTTATTCACTGCACAGTAAACTCAGATCTGCATTCTGATGCCTTTCTCCAGAGTCTTATTTTCTGCGATTTGTCACATAACCCCACTTATCCATCCTGTTCTCACATATATGTATACAGTAATGTGGGTATCCCAGAGGCCAGAAGAAGGTATCAGATCCCTGGAGCTAGAGGGGTGATTGTGAATGGCCTGACCTTAAGTGATTTGAATTTTGGTCCTTTGAAGACCCAAGAGCAAGTGCTCTTAACAACTGATTCATCTTTGAAGTAATTAATAGAAAATTTAAAAAAAGTTTTGTGGTATCTGATACTTTCTTGCAGAAAAAAAGCTATTTATTACAGAGAAAAACGAATACACATAATATGGTTGGGAACAAAACCTACATAAGAGCTTTCAGTTCCAATATGGTGGCTGATGCTAGCCTATATTTCAGTGACACACACAGCCACACATGCAGGGAGACAGACAGCGGCCAAGAAACAGGATGGGATTAAATCTCTTTTATAAAAGGAAAGGTGAGAGATGGAGGGGAGGAAAGGAGGAAGCGAGGGAGGAGAAGGAGTTGGGGGGGGGGAAGTGAGTGATGTGATCAAGAATGGAAACGTTTCCAGAACAGATGTGATGAATGAGTATGGAGAAGGTTCTCTGATTCCAGAAGACCCAGAACACCATTTTAGGATGCATTACATTTGTAACAGTGCTCTGGTTCTTGGAGTCCATTATGAGAATTTTAGGATCAGGTGATGTACCTTGCAGACATAAACCATTTTTTTTTCAACTATATAGGTTGCTGAGTTGCTGAAACCTTGTAACTCAGTGTCACTGTGTGTGTGACTCACACAGCACAGCTCCTGTGTATGCTGGATGTAATCCACAGTAGAACAAGGGAAATAAGAGCCAACATCCAAAGCAGGTAATCTATAAACCAGCTTCCTGATTTGATAAAGTTATATTAGAACACAGACACACCCATTAACTTGCATATTTTCTCTGGCTATTTCTGAGAATGAATGGATGGTGCACAACACTTCAAATGTTAATTACCCAGTGGTCATGGTTTAAATATACTTGGCCCAGGGAGTGGCACTATTTGGAGGTGTGGCCTTGTTGGAGTAGGTGTGTCACTGTGGACTTGGGCTTTAAGACCCTACTCCTAGTTTCTTAGAAGTCAGTCTTCTGCTCACAGCCTTCAGATGAAGATGTAGAACTCTCTGCTCCTCCTGCACCATGGCTGCATGGATGCTGTCACGTTCCTACCTTGATGATAATAGACCGAACCTCTGAATCTGTTAGCCAGCCCAAATTAAATGTTGTCCATATAAGAGTTGCCTTGATCATGGTGTCTGTTCACAACAGTAAAAGCCTAAGACACCAGCCCTTCACAAAAATTGTGACCATCTCATCTACTGTTTAGGCATACATTGAACAATTGGACATGATAATGACATTTAAGCCTAAGGTTATTTTTTCCAAGATTTTTGTTGTTTCACAAGTTTTTTCTTTTTAAAGGACAAAGGCTTCAAACATATATTTTTATTTTAGAAGTGCTATTTTATTTTCTAGATCTATCCATTTGCTTGCGAATTTCATAAAGTCATTGTTTTTAATTGCTGAGTAGTACTCCATTGTGTAAATATACCACATTTTCTGTATCCATTCCTCTGTTGGGGAATATCTGGGTTAGAACCTTCTGGCTATCATAAATAAGGCACTATGAACATGGCGGGGCACATGTCCTTGCTATATGTTGGAGAATCTTTTGGGTATATGTCCATGTAAGGAACATATGGCTCTAGAAGGCATTTTTTCCAAACTGTAAAGCTGCCCACTACTGCAGCCCTGAGCCCGCTCGGAAACCAAGCCATAGAGAGCATGTGCAGGTGATAAGGGCAGCTCATACTGCAAAGCTGCCTGTTGCTTGAGTCCCGCAGTGTCTGCTGGACTCGGACCTCACCCAAGGCTGCAGGTAACTATGAAAACCAAGCCATAGAGAGCATTTGTGCGTGAACTCGCTCAACTCCTGGGGCCCAATGGAGCAACATCGTGCTGAGAGGCAATCCACACGGACTTCACGTGGACTCCAGCCACCCTGCACAACTGATGCACTGCCACTGAGCCAGGATACGACTGGGCAGACCGGAAGGTTAGAACCTTTCCACGAGTTGGAGGATTTACTTTCTCCCTCTGTCATTAACCTCGATTCATGACAATTCACTACAGCCCAGGAGTGGTATAGTTGGGATCTCAGAACTATTTCCAACTTTCTGAGCAACTGCCAGACTGTTTTCCAGAGTGGTTGTACCGACTTGCAATCCCACCAGCGATGGAGGAGTGTTCCTCTTTCTCCACATCCTTGCCAGCATCTGCTGTCAGCTGAGTTTTTGATCTTAGCCATTCTGACTGGTGTGAGGTGGAATCTCAGGGTCATTTTGATTTGCATTTCCTTGATAACTAAGAATGTTGAACATTTTTTTTTAGGTGTTTCTCAGCCATTTGAGATTCCTCAGTTGAGATTTCTCTGTTTAGCTCTCTACCCCATTTTAAAATAGGGTTATTTGGTTTTCTGGAGTCTGACTTCTTGAGGTCTTTGTATATATTTGATATTATCCCTCTATTGGATGTAGAGTTGGTAAAGATCTTTTTCCAATCTGTAGGTTGCTGTTTGGACCTTTTGACAATGTCCTTAGCCTTACAGAGGGTTTTCCATTTTATGAGATCCCATTTGTCAATAGTCAATATTAGAGCCTGAACCATTGGTGTTCTGTTTAGTAAAATTTCCCCTGTGCTGATGTGTTTGAGGTTCTTTCCCACTTTCTCTTCTATTAGATTCAGTGTATTTGGTTTTATGTGGAGGCCCTTGATCCACTTGGACTTGAACCTTGTACAAGGAGATAAGAATGGATCAATTTGCATTCTTCTACATGCTGACAACAATATATAACTCACAGACCATATGAAGCTCAAGAAGAAGGAAGACCAAAGTGTGGATGCCTCAGTCCTACTTAGAAGGGGGGAACAAAATAATAAAGGGAGGTAGAAGGAAGCACCTGGGAGGAAGAGAAGAGGGGGGGGGGATCAGGTGTGGGAGAAGACAGGGTGAAGTACAGAAGATCAAGAAATTGAAGGGAGCTGTGTAGCAATGGGGGATGGGGAACTGGGGTAGCCACTAGAAAGCCTCAGATGCCAGGGAAGCAAGAGGTTCCCAGGACCCCACGGGGATGACATTAGCTGAAATACCCAACAAAGGGGAGAGAGAACCTGTAGAGACCATATCCAGTGGTTAGGCATGGCCCCTGGTTGAGAGATGGGGCCACCCACCCATCTCAAAGGTTTCAACCCAGAATTGTTCCTATGTAAAGAAAATTCAGGGACAAAGAATGGAGCAAAGACTTAAGGAAAGGCCATCCAGAGACCTCCCCACCTAGGGATCTATCCCATCCACAGACACTAAACCCAGACACTATTGCTGATGCCAAGAAGCACTTGCCGACAGGAGCCTGGTATAGCTGTCCTCTGAGAGGCTTGACCAGAGCCTGACCAATAGGGAAGAGGGTGCTTATAGCCAACCATAGAACTGAGAACAGGGACCCTAATAGAAGAGGTAGGGGAAGGACTGATGGAGGGGAAGGGTATTGCAACTCCATAGAAAGATCAGCAACATCAACCAACCAGACACCCCAGAGCTCCCAGAGACTAAACCACCAACCAAAAAATACACATATAGGGATCCATGCCTCCAGCTATGTATGCAGCACAGAGGATGGCCTTATCTGGCATCAATGGGAGGGGAGGCCCTTGGTCCTGTGAAGGCTCCATGCCCCAGCGTAGGGGGATGCTAGGGTGGTGAGACAGGAGTAGGTGGGTGGGTGGGGGATCACCCTCATAGAGGCAGAGGGGAGGAAGGATGGGATGGGAGTTTGTGGAGGGGAAACTGGGAAGGGGGGCCACATTTGAAATATAAGTAAATAAAATAACTAATAAAAAAGGAAAATAGGAAAAGAAGTGCAATTTTAAACAAAACAGATTTTCCATGGTGGGGTAAGTGTGTAACTTTATTTTTAGACTCTCATTGTGATGTTAATTGCCTGGAATGTATCAAAACCATCCTCTCTCTGGACCTGTTTGTTAGTCACATAACAGTTATTGATTGCTGTTGAAGAAGATCATTTTTGTACTAAGGCAATGCTATTAGACAATGGATTTTTCCAAGTTATAAGCTGTGTTTAAAAGGATTTTCTAAAGGGCATCATTGCTGTTTTAAATGCACAAAAGTTAAAGATAAACTATATTGCTTATACATTAAGTTTTTCTAAACATAAATGAGATCAGTATAGAAAGTGTAGAGGTCTATTGATCACAGTGACATTTTAGGGTATGCCTGACATGGTATATGCACATCTGCCCCCCTCCCCCCAGCACTTAGGAGGCATGGGCAGAAGAATTCTAAATTTCAGGTCAGCCTGTGCTACAAAATGAGATAAAATGAGACTTTGTCTTAAAAAACAAAGCAAATTCAGAAATCCGCCTGCCTCTGCTTCTGCCTCTGCCTCTGCTGGTATTAAAAGTGTGCACTGAGTTCAAGGCCAGCCTGGTCTACAGAGTGAATTCCAAGACAACAGCCAGGGCTATACAGAGAAACCCTGTCTTGAACCCCCCCACCCCAAAAAAAAACCCAAAACAAACCAAGGGTAATATTTTTCTTGGCTTATTTTATTTGCAACACTTTTTATTTTCAAAAGCAAAAATATATACTTTAAAAGATAATGTAGTTTTCCCCATAATCTTAGGACCACTGAAGCCAAGGAGAGATTCCTAAGGATATATTCTCTATTTTCTTGATAGTCACTCTCTTCTGTTATCATCATTAATATACTTTTTAAACAGAGACAACATGGTGTATATTTGATCCTGTGTAACCAGGTGCATAGCCCAGAATTAGCATTTAAGCTGCACCTTAAACAACTGCTCTGACACTTATTTCATTTTTGAAGTACATATTTTTGATTTTTTTGCAATAGTCTCTCATTCTCTCTTTTGACATATATATGATTACATAAGTGTGCTTATTTTATTATTTCAATGAAAACCTATCATTTTTTCAAAAGATCCATATAATGATTTTTATTGCCTCAAGTTTCATCTAACTCTCAGTGACTATAAATCACACATGTTAACAGGTCACCATCTGAAAATAAATGAATTGAGAAACAATAGCAATTATCTAAATAGATTTTTAGATTTTAAAAATAAACTGTCAAAGATACCTATATGATGTGTAAAAAGCAAAGTAAAAAAAATGGAGGATAGCTGTCCACTGCCTTATTTAAATTATTTAATATTTTATAGATAGAAGGGACATTTCTTTTCTCTCTCCAGTTGCTCTAATGAGTTATCTCAATCTTTTATTGAGTAAAAGTGCCAATTTTTATTATGTGTCAATGTTTTAGAGATATCTGTGTGGGTGTATTAAAGCTGGCTGCAACTTCAAATTGTGCATGGTGCTTGTAAAATTTGACTTATCTCTCATAAATTACAGACTATTTTATGGTATAAATGTCATTAGGTATAAATCAGGCAAAATGTCCTTAGCTATCCTGTAACAAAGCACAATAAATTTCTGTGAGTCCCAAAGTTTAAGCATGAATAATTCAATGAACAGGGTTGAAGAAAGAGACAATATCAACTCATCCGAACATTCACACCATTTCTCTTCCATGTGGTAGGATTATTCTTTTGGTAAATCCTTTTCTAAAACATTAGCTTCTACCTGAGCTAAGGAAATTAGCCTACATATGTTGGAAATGTTTGTGGGCCAGTTCACCAAATGGTCCCAAGTGTTCTATGGCCCTCTGTAGGTCATGAAAGGACACCTGAGAGTCAGGAATGAATCTCTTCTCCGTTCCCATTTTGTCTCTTGTTTCCCTGGACAAGAATAGTACCATCCATCAAAGATAATAGCTCAAGGACTTTGGAAACCAAACCAAATATAGACTTGGCCTATTCTTTGATACCATATACTATTAGGAAAGAAGCAGTAATAATTCCTGAGTAAGATTTTTCTCTCATGTTTCAGGGAATTTGTGAGGCCTATACAGCTCTTGCAGAGGACCCAATTTGGGTTACTAGCACCTACATTGGATGGCTCAAAACTGCCTATAACTGCAACACACATGCATGTATGCATGCGTGCATACATGCACACACGAGCGCGCACCCCCCCCCCCCCCCCCCCCCCCCCACAGGAAGCATTTTTCTCAGCAATCTAAAAGTTTTATCACTGGAACTGTGCTTCTGGAGTGTGTGGTGGCACAGCTGTGTTTTTCAAGCCCTTTTGTTAGTAGAGTATGAAGTGAGCAGAAATAGATTTTGCTTGTTAGTTTAAATTTTTAAGTATTATCGCTCATAGCAAAGCAGAACAAGAATAAGTCACTGTTTTCTATAATGGAGGCTCCATAATGGAAGAAAAGCAGGAAAAATAAATCTGTGTTTCTGACTTCAACTCTGAAGGAAAAGGGAAAAGAGTAGAAAGTCCCCTTTTCAGAGGAAGGGAGAGTTGAGGAAGCTTCACCTACTCTAAATGGCTGTGACATGTGTAAGAGGTGGGTGTGCTGAATTTGGGATTCTCAGAGTACCAACTGTGAAAGATGGTGCAGATTATTAGTATCATATTTCACTGAGTATCAAGTTTTCTTTTCCTTTGTAAAGGCCTCAGAGGCAATCCTGGCTGGCATACATTGGTATCCATTGTTAAAGACCCCCATTGCTCTCAGCACTGCGCCATCCTCTCTGCTTCAGCTTCATGTTCATCTTCATGAACATGACAGTCCCAAGTTAATGCTCACTGAGTTTCAAAAGCTTTTCTCCAGCCTTCTAAGACCATCACACTATTGGCATAAATTTCTGCCACATGCATGACATGCCAAGGTAGATTTATGTTTCTTTGAGCAGTTTCCGTTGAAATCAGATAGAAAAAAATTCTAAGCAAAGAAAAAACTATATTTTCACTGTTTTTTTTTTTTATCCTGGGAGTGACTTGAGACTGGGCAAAAATCAGAGATTTGATAATAAAAAAAAAGATCCTTTTGTATTATGGCACCCAAAAGCCTTGAGACACATAAAATAATGTGAATTAGAGCCATCCTGCTCTCTCCAGTACTGGGCATGTGAGCCATTATTTTTATTATTACCACTCAGGTAGGAAGCAAGGACTGGAAATAAGGTGAGAAGCCACGCTATAAAGATCAGTTATTACTGACTTCTGCCATTTCTCTAGCACAAAAGCTTTTCAGGCTGCCCAAAACTTTTGATTAATTTCTATGGTCTAAAAAAAAATTTCTTCTGACCAATTCTCTCTCTCTCTCTCTCTCTCTCAGAGACAGACAGACAGACAGACAGACAGACAGACAGACAGACAGATTGAGAAAGAGAGAGGAAATGACTTCAGAGGCCAGAAAGGAACATCCCCTGGACCAGGAGTTACAGACAGTTATATGCTGTGCAGTATGAGTTCTGGGAACCAAACTAGGGTCCTCTGTAAGAACAGCAAGTGCTTGTAATCATTGAGCCATCTCTGCGGTTTCTTGACAAAATTAATTGCATGCCACATTTACCTCAGAGAAGGCTTTGACTTCTATTGGCTCTCAGTAGTCATATTTTATGCTGAAAAGGAGGGGTCTACTATCAAGCAGCCAAAAGAACATGGTCATTAGAGGAGAAATACCAGCTTCCAAATTTTCTCATATCACATTCCCCTCTTGTATACTTTTATAATGCTTTTCTTGTAATCAAACCTATAATCTTCTCATTTACTTTATCTAGTCCAAGTTGTCATATCCACATAGTTAAACATGAATCTTTATGGTGTAATAATATAATAAATTAGAACACAAGAATGAAAAGAGAAATTCATCAATGATTTGTTTATGATAAAAATGAGATATTGGCTTTCAGGAAAAAAAAACAAAACAAAACACAAATTACTTCTCAGGGAGAAAAGTACCTTTATTAGGAACTTTATTGTCTCCTCTGACTCCAAGACTCTTTTATAAAGAGTAAAACCTACTAACCAAAATTAAGATTTTTTTCAACTTCTTGCCCCACAACAGCACCCTTGACATTCACACTGACTTTCTTCTTATTGCATGTAATACTTGGATTAATCCATTATGCTTGGGAAGCAGGACAATGGCTTTTGTCCCTCACTATATGAATTCTTTGGATTCAGGTCTCTTTTCATCTGGACACAAATAATGCATAGAATAAGTCCTTGGGTTAAAAAGAAGCTGTTACTGCCTCCATTCACATCAGTTTGATGTGTGGTCTGCATCTGCCTTGTAATAACAAAGCCAGGAAGCAGGTCTGTCTGAAGCCCCTGGGTTAATACCTCAGGAAAATGTATTTGCCCATATTTGTCAGCTGAAATACAGTCTCTCATTCAATGGCTTACTTCTGTTTTTTTGGAAACCTCATGGGGGTGGGGCAGGGTGGGGAAGCTTGCACATATGCATTAAGTGAAAAATCAGCTTATAAACCAAGCCTATGAGGTGATTTGGAAAGTGTGGTGTTTTGTTCCTCAGACTTCAGTGTGCAGTGAAGATTGGTACGGGTATGTGTGTATGTGTGTTATGTGTGATGTATGTGTATATGGGTTTTCATGAATGTGCTCACCCATATTTATATGTGTTTATAGATTAGGGGTCAACTTCAAGTGTCTGCCTTTGTAGCTCTTCACTTTATTTCATGAGATAGTTTTTATTTTACTGAACATCAGTATTTGGCCATATTGGTCTTTTAGATCTACCTGTGCCTACTTCATACCTGGTGCTGAAATTAAGACATGTCATTTCCCTCCTAGATTATTTTTTTTCCTTTACTGAACATAGATTTTTTTCTTTTACATAGCATACCCAGATTAGGTTCCTCTCCTTCTGCTGCTCTCGGTTCTTCCTCTCCTCCCCTTCCTAATTCAGATCCACACCCTTTCTGTCTCTCATTAGAGACAAACAGGCTTCCAAGTGACAAGCTTCTTAGTTGTCTTGGTTGCCTTTGCCTTACAGAAGCTTTGCAATTTCATCAGGTCCCATTTATGAACTGTTGATCCTAGTGCCTGTGCTATTGGTGGTATGTTCAGGAAACTGGCTCCTATGCCAATGAGTTCAAGGCTATTCCCCACTTTATCCTCTATCAAGTTCATTGTACCAGCTTTTATGTTGAGGTCTTTGGTGCATTTGGAGTTGAGTTTGTTCAGGGTGAAAAGTATAGCTCTATTTGCATTCTTTTACATATGGACATTCAGTTTGACCAGCACCATTTGTTTTGTTTTTGTTTGTTTGTTTGTTTGTTTCCACAGGAAAACTGTTCTGGGAAGAATTTATATTTTTGGAAGGGGAAAGGAGATTTGATGGACGTTTCATTGAATGTGTAGATTGCTTTTTGTAGAATAGCCATATTTACTGTGTTCATCCTACCAATCCATGTGCACGGGAGATCTTTCCATCTTCTGATATCTCCTTCTTGCTCTTTCTTCATTGTCTTAAAGTTTTTACCATACAAGCCTCTCACTTCTCTGGTTATAGTTAATGCAAGGTATTTTATATTTTTGAGTATATTGTAAAATATTTTTTTCCTTAGTCTGTCTTTTTGTTTTTTTAATGTAGGAAGGCTACTGATTTTAGTCTGGGCTTGCTCTTAAATTTTTTTTTTTTTTTGAGAAGTTGGGTATTATTACACTATTAGAGCTATCTTTGCATGTTACTTGTTCTTTTTCACGTTTGTAATATTCTGCCTTTCTTCTATATGTTTATTGTGTTTGATTTATCACTATGTGCTGTGGAGACTCTCTTTTATGGTCCAGTCTATTTGATGCTGGTTTTTGTTTTTTTGTTTTTTTTTCCTGTACCTTGATAAGCACCTCCCTTTTAAGACTAGAGGAATTTTCTTTTATATCTTTGCATTTGACCTGAATTCTTCTTCTTCTATTCCTTTTATTCTTAGATTTGGTCTTTTTATAGTGTCTCAGAACTCCTGGATTTGATGTCTGAGACTCTTTCTTCCATTTCTTCAATTTTGTTGGGAAGCTTGACTCTATTGTTTCTGTTTGAATGTCTACATTTTTCATATTTCAAATTTCAGTTTCCAGATTTCTCTCAGTTTGTGTTTTCTTTATTGGTTAGATTTTTATTTTCGAGTCTTCAACTGTTTAATTCATAGGTTTCTTTAGGAAATACACCTGTTTCCCCTTGAAGCATCTCTATCATATTCCTAAAGACTATTTTAAGGTATTTTTCTTGTACTTTGGGCATGTTGCAATACCCAGGGCCTGCTGTGGTTCTGGTAGAGACATTGTCTTGGCTGTTACTAGTTTTTATGCTCTCATCTGAGGTTGGGAAAACTGTGATTCTGGGTGTCATACTGTAATTCTGTAAAACTGTTGTTCTGGGTGCTGATGTATTGGCCTTGTCTTTGTTGTATGGGTGTTTTAGTCATGGGTTTTGTTGCTCTGTCTTGTTCTTAGGATAATGCAGTCACTGTGCATAGGCTGGCAGGAAGATGTTCTTCTGGAATCCTGTTATAGATCTACTGGGGGCGATTTGGTTTTTGTGATGCATGTTGTAATGAATATGGGAACTTGGCTATCTTTTCAAGATGTTTGTTTACCTTGGATACACACACATAGAAATGGCAAAAAGTATGTCTCTATATGTATTTTTTTAAACTTTAAATGCACTTTTTATATTTACTGTATTGATTTACCATCCCACAACAGTGTGTAATGGTTCATTTTTCCATATTCCCATTTCCCGCAACCTTGTAGGTTTGTATTTCTATATTTTGTAATGTATTTTGAAAAATCATTGTGATTCCTCTTTGTTCTTGCTCAAGATATATATATATATATATATATATCTCCATACATACATGTAATAGAAATCCTTTTATATTATAAAGGACACTATATACAGTCTAATATTATATATGTTTGAATATATATTAGTTTTATTTCAAGAAAACTTTAAAAGTATTTTGGAGGCAGGCTAAGTACTGCTTTGATATATGAACAATATATATATATATATATATAACTATATAAAATCTCTTTTCTAGTATATATATACACACATGTATATATATATGCATACACAAAGTATATACATATATATTAGAAAAATACTGTGTAAAAACATTTTATATATATATATATATATCAATATATATATATTGGAAAGGGGATGATTCAGTTCAGTTTTCAGTGGAAGATCTTGTGGATCATTTAGCTTTAAGGGATTATCTTTGCTTCCCCATTCCAAAAGGTTGGAAAAGCATCCCCATTCCAAAACTCAGATACATACATGGAATTTCACTGGTGATGGGTCATCAGATCAATCTGACTGGAGTCATGAAGAACAAGCAAAGATGAGTGCCAGTCTTTTTATGATTGACCCCTGTAGTGTAGGAAAGGATACTTTAAAATAAGCAGCTAGGGCTAGGGACACAGTTTAGGGACATACGCTTTCCTCTCATCACAGGGCTCTGGTATCATTCCTCAACGGTGAAGAAAATAGGAAAAATGCCTTAAGCTACATCATGCAATGACTGTATTTTCCATCCTAAGATCTTATAATGGATCAACACTATGATACAATTTTTAGTGAGATGGCTTTCTTTACCGTCCAATGTTTGATCCATAAAGTATGTAAAAAATTCATGAAGAAAACAATTAGCAAAAATGATGTATACACTCCTGTTGTTTCATTCTTGTCCTCTATATTGTTACTGACATCTGCTCTTTTTTTTTCTTACTTTTCTTTTCTCTTCTTATTTAGAATTCTTTTTAGCGAAAACTTAAAAAGTGAGAATAAGAAAGTCCTTCTTTAATATTCTAAAATACATCCAAAAAAAGCTGATCAACGCCAGAGGCTTTTCCTTTAGATTTTCAAATAACCATATGATTGCTGTATCTCTTATGAGCAATATGCTTGTGGCTTTAGAGTATGCATAAAACTTGATAATGAAAATAGTATTTCCGTATTTCAGTCCTTCCTATCTTAATTCTTTTGAGGTTCTTGAGTAAATTATCATTATGTTTAGTGAATGTAAATGAAACAACTTTGGGCATGTCTTAACAGCCATACATCAAAGCAGTTCTTAGTCCCTGAAATACTTTTAAAAATTAAGCTTCTTGAAATAAAGATTAATTGCATATTTTAATTTCAATAAGCATTCTTAAGAGAGACGGCCTACAAATCTCTGTTCATTCTGATTTTACACATATTTTTGACTTCTTTGTCCTTTTGGCATTATTTTCTCAGGAAAGTGTCTTGAAGACATGTCACTTGGCAAACAAAGTTAGTCCTGTAAAAAAATAAAAATAGTAACCATTTTTTAAATAAATTTAATTTATTTTTCAAATTCTTTTTCAACATTTTGTTCTCAGACACAAAAGACAGAGCAATGACATAAAATAATGTATTGCTCCTTGGAGAATTACTCATTATCCATTAGACATTCATCAAATGCTATTAAGCATTTAAAAATGCAAAAAACACAGCCAGGCTACGACAAAGGCATTCATATAATTAGCAGAATGAGTATAATGACATGAAAAAAAAATAGTCTCTACAAAGAGAAAGATGAAAGTATCTGGGAAGTATAAAAGACCAGAATAATTATTTATTCCCTCATCCACCCTGTTTTGAACAAAATGGTGTTCAAACAAATCCCAATTGGATCATATGAGAATACTGACGTATGGGAGTGTCATCTTGTGGGCACTGGCAACACGAGTGGCCCAGAAAACCTGGGTCAAAAGATACTGGTAATTGAAGTGAATATTTTTCAGTTACAAGTTTGAATTATAGTAAGAGTAATTCCAGTAAGTCCATATTCTAGGGCAGAGTGGGAAATCAAAGCAACAAAAATGTTGAGTGGAGAGGAAGGAAGGAGGAAGGCTAAGATTGTTCTTTGGAGAATACAGCAATGTTCTTCTCCAAAGGAGTCATGATTCCGTTTTGAAAACAGTTTAAAGATCCTGTTTTAAGATGTCCCATGTCAGTTCTTTTTTATTGGCCCCAAATTGCACAATACTGTACATTGTTTAGGTTTATTTATCAATATGTTTTCCCCCAGGAGTTCAAGATTTTTGTGAGGATACATTCTTTCCCCTTTATTTCTTTCCTCTTTAAAAAAAATGGATATTATCATTCCAAAAATGTACAAAGTTATCTAGCTTAGGGAAATGCTATTCCTCTATATAATTCTACATTAAGGGAGAAATCTGGGTTGGAAGAAAGAGAATACTTGCTGTATTTTCTCATAGCCACATGAAATTGCCAAAAGTATACATTTTCAAACATTTGGGTTACATGAGACTATATTTTACAAATGCACAAAGAACCACAAGTAATATAAAAAGAAAATGGGCTTTATCAAAATTAAAAACTTTTCTATGTTAAGGGCAGTACTAAAAAATGTGAAAATAGATTGGCGCCCTGAGCTGATCCTGTGCCACAGTTCCTGGAGCTGATTCTATGGCACAGTGCTACATACCCAAATACCGCCGGGGGAAAGCTTGTCTTCCAGGAGTGCAGTCACACCTGTGAGCACAGGTAAGACCACAATTTCTGCTCAGAGGGAACCACCCAGAACCCTCAGGACACATGAACCAAGCTGCAGCCAGTGACAGGATCCTTCTGGTTTCCATCTGCACCCAGAGCTGAACCTGTGACACAGCTCGGCAAACCCAAATTCTCCCTGGAGAGAACTGATCTCCCAGGAGTACACAGGAGTGCAGGAGGGAAAAGTCTTAGCCAGAGGCAGGAAGACCATCTAACACCAGAGATAACCAGATGTCGAGAGGCAAGAATATAAGCAAGAATATAAGCAACAAAAATCAAGGCTACTTGGCATCATCAGAACCCAGTTCTCCCATCATAGCAAGCCCTAGATACCCCAACACACCAGAAAAGCAAGACTATGATTTAAAATCACATCTCATGGTGATGATAGAGGACTTAATACCCTTAAAGAAATAAAGGATAACACAGGTAAACAGCTAGAAGCCCTTTAAAAGGAAACACAAAAATCCCTTAAAGAATTACAGGAAAACACAACCAAACAGGTGAAGGAATTGAATAAAACCATACAGCATCTAAAAAGGGAAATAGAAACAATGAAGAAATCACAAAGGAAGGCAACACTGGAGATAGAAAACCTAAAAAAGACAACAGGAGATGTAAGCATCACCAACAGAATATAAGAGATAGAATCTCAGGTGCAGAAGATACCATAGAAAACATTAACACAAAAAGAAGCAAATACACTCAAGAGGAGTAGAGGGCAGGAAATAGTCAAACTCAGGGCTGAAATCAACCAAGAAGAAACAAAGAGAACTATACAAAGAATCAACCAAACCAGGAGTTGGTTCTTTGAGAAAATCAACAAGATAGATAAAACCTTAACCAGACTAACCACAGAACACAGAGACAGTATCCAAATTAACAAAATCAGAAATGAAAAGGGAGATATAAAAACAGAAACTGAGGAAATTATATAAAAAAATCAGATACAACTACAAAAGCCTATATTCAACCAAATTAGAAAATCTGGATGAAATGAAGAATTTTCTAGACAGATACCAAATACCTAAATTGAATCAGAGTCAAATAAATGATCTAAACAGTACCATAACCCCTAAAGAAATAGAAGCAGTCATTAAAGTCTCACAACAACAACAACAACAACAACAAAAATCTCAGGACCAGATGGGATTAGTGCAGAATTCTATCAGACCTTCAAAGATTACCTAATATCAATACTCTTCAAACTATCCCACAAACCAGAAACAGAGGAACACTACCCAATTCACTCTATGAAGTCACAGTTATGCTGAGTAGTCTCCCTTGGAGATGGAACGGTTTCTGACTAATCAGGACTTGTCACAATTTCCATTCACAGAGGACTTCATAAGAGATTCTTTTCTACTTCTATCATGTTTTATGTTCCATAGGTTTTAAAAACTGCTTGAGTACATATTACTTTTACCTTCAGAAGATATTATATATATATTAAGATGCACTTAACTATTATAAATTATTTTGATGCTTAAACAATGTCAATACTGAGTCATATATTTTTAAATAAATTTTATTAGTTTAATTTTAAAAAGTAGAAAAAAAGAATGTGAAAATACTGTCCATAGGAAAAATACTCCCAAATCACATATCCAGTAATTTGTTGTGTCACAGTACATAAAGAATATTTGCCATGGGGTGATGTAGGTGTGGGAGAGATGCCCACTTCACCCTCTCATCTCTCCACAACTGCAGTAGGCAGAGAGTGGCCCCAAGGTCATAAGATGGGAAGGGCTGGCTCTGCCCCTCACTGACTGAGGCACTCAGGCAAGCAGCTCCTGAGTGACACCTGGAAAACACAGTAGAGCTGTGTGGGCATAGAAGAGCCCACCTCTACTTTAGGAGGGTAGATGAGGAGAGTTGGCTGCAGCTTTGGGTAAACTTGCTGGTGCAGTGTTGGAAAGCTTGATGTGGATGCAGGAGTGCTGGCAGACTGACCACCTGCCACCCAGGCCTAGATCCAGGGCTTTGAGTTTTCCCACCCAACATCTAACCCATATGTGAGCTGCTGGTGTGCATAAAGGGACTAGTCCTACAGATCCAAAGTTGCAGGATCTCCATGACACAGGGTAGCAACAGGATACCTGAGAGGAGTCCAGGTGACGATTCAGTATTGCTAGTGGAGCAGAAGCCAGAGGCCTTGAACTAGACCAACACCTCATTGCAATGAACATTTGCAGGTTATGATCTGTGGATAAAATGGTATAATGTAACATGCTGTAGCTTCCACAAGGAGGTGTTTGTGTGTGTGTTTTTATTTAAATGTTTATTTTATTTTCTGGGATTTGCAAAGGGGGGAGGAGATGAAGGGATGGGGAGATGTGTGGGATTGGGGTTCATGATGTGAGTTTCACAAATAATCAATAAACCGGTTTTTAAAAGAAGAGTGTTGGGGATTCAACAGCAAAAGGGAAAAATGAACTAAAAACATGAACAAATAGCTCCAATAGACATTTATTAACAGATCACATAAAAATTAGAATAAAATGTATAAAAGAAAGCTCATTCTAGTTAGTCATTGGAGAAAACAAATGGAATTCACACAGAAATATGTTTCTGACTCACTAGAATGATTATGTTAAACATGATAAACTGTGGACAGTTTGTTATCTTTATTCATCTGATGTCAAAACTTAATACAATACAGTCACTCTGGCATTTTACGAAATGTTTTTAACATATTTACTATAGAGTGGAGACATTTCTAGATATCTATAAAAAAAGAAATGAAGTGTGCAAACCCTCAAATATGAGAACACAATATTAATAAGACCTCTAAAAAAGTTGAAAAAGCTTCAATGCTCATCCATTAGTGAATAAGCAAATAGAGGCAGTGGCGTATTACAAATGAACATAGATCTGATGCATGGTGCAACATTGGTAAGACTTGGAACCATCATGCCAGGGGCAAGAAATTGGCCACAAAGGAACCTATTATGTGATCACATCCACGAAACACCTAAATACTCTTAATTGGAAGACAGAAATGTCTTCAGCAATTCTCTTAGCCCATGGCATGGGGTTTTTTGGGGGAGCCTGCTAATGCATCTAGGGTTCTTTATAGAACAAAGAAGGTACTTCCTAATAGGTTATGGTAGTGCTCACTTAAATCTGAATATATTAAAACTCAAACAATTGTTTCATGTATGGCATGATTTGTCTGGGATTTATGCCACAAGCTCATGTAGGAGTCCCTGCCCTTACTTTCCTTGATGGTGGACTATGAACTGAAAGAGAAAGCCAAGGAAATTTTTTCTCTTCAGGCTTTTTTGGGGGGGGGAGGGAGGTTGATTTTATCATATCAACAGAAGTGAAATGGGAGTGCCAACCAATCTTTATAACCTGTTATTTAGTCCACTGAGCTTAATTAGTATTGTAGATGTGTGCATGAGTATAGGACCAGCCACTAGACCATGGATAGCTTACTAGGGGCCATATCCCTGAGGATCTATATATGAGAAAGAATGTTCAGTATTTGTCTTTCTAGGTATGTTTACCCTACTTAGTATGATTATTTCTTGTTTCATCTACTTACCTACAGATTTTATAATTCATTTTCATTACAGCTGAATAAAATTCTATTATGGAGATATACTACATTTTCATTATCTTTTTATCAAGCAATGTGTATTTCCATTGCCTAGTTATTGTGACTAGGGAAGCAATGAACATGGATGAGCAACTATCCCTGTGCTAATATGGGTTACATGGTAGTTTTATTTATAACTTTTAGAGGAACCTCCACATATTTTCACTGCAATGAAAATGTGGCTGCAATTAGAACATTGCATT
Source organism: Mus minutoides (assembly GCA_902729485.2). Lineage (NCBI taxonomy): Eukaryota > Metazoa > Chordata > Mammalia > Rodentia > Muridae > Mus > Mus minutoides. The sequence continues at coordinate 154,331 of LR749546.1, forward strand.
TATATTTGTTTTTTAAGGATACAGAAAAATCTTATGAATAGCATAGATAAACAGAGCATTTTGATTATATAAACTAGAAGAATGAGAAAGTCACAAAGCACAGAGCATGTTTAGCAGCCCCACCAAAACCTGAATTTATCTCCTATCTGTACTTTCACATTTCTTTTTTAAAGTGTAGAAATCATTTTATTTAAATATTTTTAATTTAATTTTTTTGCTTATTCACTTTACATCTTGCTCACTGTCCCCTTCCCAGGCACACCCTCCTACAATCCTTACCCCAATCCCTTTCCCCTTTTTCTCTGAGCTGGTGGTGGCCTCCCTGGGTATCTCCTCAACAGTGGTACTTCAAGTCTCTGAGAGACTAGGCGCTTCCTCTCACACTGAGGCCAGACAAGGCAGCCCAGCTAATAGGATTTATCCCACTGTAGGCAACAGCTTTTGGGATAGCCAACATTCTAGTTGTTCAGGACCCATATGAAGGCCAAGCTAGATATCTGCTGCATATGAGTTGGGAGGCCTAGCACCAGCCTGCATTTATTCTTTGTTTGGTGGTTCAGATATGGAAAGCTCCAAGGGTCCAGGTTAGTTGACTCTATTGGTCTTACTGTGGAGTTCCTATCCCCTTCAGTGCCCACAATCCTTCTTCTTACCCTTCCATGAAAGTCCCCAAGCTCCATCCACTGTTTTGCTGTGGGTGTCTGTATATGTCTGAGTTAGCTGCTGGGTGGAGCCTCTCAGAGGACAACATACTCCTGTCTGCAAACACGGCAGAGTATCATTAATAGTGTTAGGGTTTGGAACTCACCCATGGGATGGGTCTTAAGTTGGGCTGGTTATTGATTGGGATTCCTTCAGTCTCTGCTCCTTCTTCTGTGCCTACATTACTTGTAGATAGGATAAATTTGGGATTGAAAGTTTTCTGGGTAGGTGGCTCTATAGTTCTACTGCAGTTCCTGTCTGGCTTTAGGAGGTGGCCTTTTCAGGTTCCATATCCCCAGTACAGTGGGTCACAGTTCAGGTTATCCTCACTGTGTGTCTCTCTTATTCTAGCTCTCCATCTAGTCTTGTAAATGCCTGCCACTTCCTCACCCTTATCAGTTGCAGATTTCCATTCATTTTCATGGCCATCTAGAGATGTTCCCTGTCTTTCCCCACACCTGATCCTGAGTACCTCATTCCCCTCTTCATTCCCCTTCACTCCCAGATCCCTCCCTCCATATGACACTTATGACTATTTTATTACCTGTTCTAAGTGAGATTCAAGCTTCTTCACTTAGGTTTTCCTTCTTGTTTAGCTTCTTTGGATCTGTGGAGTATAGCATAGGTATCCTGTATTTTATGGGTAATATGCACTTATAAGTGAGTGCATACCATGCATGTCTTTTGGGGTCTGTGTTACCTCACTCAGAATGATATTCTCAAGTTCCATTCATTTGCCTGAAAAATTCATGAGGTCTTGGTTTTTTAAAGCTCAATAGTATTCCATTGTGTAGATGTACCACATTTTCTTTATCCATTCTTCAGTTGGAGGAAATCTAGGTTTTTTCTAGTTTCTGGCTATTCCAAACAAAGCTGCTATGAACATAGTTGATCAAGTGTCTTTGTAAGATATTGGGGCATCTTTGCAGTATATTGGGGTACAACTATTCCCAGATTCCTGAGAAAAATGCCAAATTGACTTCGAAAGCAATTGTGCAAGTTTACACTCGCACCAGCAATGGAGGAGTGTTTCCCTTGCTCCACATCCTCAACAGCATGTGCTAGCTCTTGAGTTTTTGATCTTAGCAATTCTGATGTGTGTAAGGTAAAATCTAAGGGTCATTTTGATTTGCATTTCCCTGTTGACTAAGGATGTTAGGTGCTTCTTAGCCATTCAAGATTCCTCAATTGAGAATTCTTTGTTTAGCTCTGTACCTCATTGTAAAAATGGGGTTATTTGGTTTGGTGGTGTCTAACTTCTTGAGTTCTTTATAAATTTTGGATATGAGCCCTCTGACAGATTTAGGTTAGTGAAGATCCTTTCCTAATCTGTGAGCTGACAATTTGTCCTACTGACAGTATCCATTGCCTTACAGAAGCTTTGCAGTTTCATGAGGTCCCATTTATCAATTGTTGATCTTAGAGCCCGTGCCACTGCTGTTCTGTTCAGGAACTTGTCTCCTCTACCAATGTGTTAAAGAGTTTTCCCCCTTTCTCTTCTATGAGATTTAGTGTATCCCATTTTATGTTGAGGTCCTTGATCCACTTAGACTTTAGTTTTGTGCAGGGTGATAAGTATGGATTTATTTCCATTCCCCTAAATTTAGACATCCTGTTAGTCCAGCATTATTTGTTGAAGTTGGTTTTATTTTTTGCATTGTATGGTTTTGTGTTCTTTTTCAAAAATCAAGTGTCCATAAGTGTGTGGGTTTCTTTTTGAATCTTTGATTTGATTCCATTGACCAACGTGTCCATTTCTGTACCAATACTATGCAGTTTTTAGTACTGTGGCTCTGTAGTACAGCTTGAGGCCAAGGATGTTTCTAATGCATACGGGTCTTTGAGAACATAGAGAGTGGAAGTTTACAACTAGTTTCCTTTTAATAATTTCTCCACAATGTCAAATACTGATGAGTATTCATAAATTATTCCAGTATCATATAATATGAATTGAAAAAACCCACATGGATTAATTTTTTAAAAGTTCTGTGGTCATTGCTACTTATTCATCTCATTATAAAGTGCAGTTCTTAGAGTTCTTTCATTGAATATTTAAACTCAGGGGAAAAGTCTCCTGAATTTAAAAGATAGCTATAACAAGATTTGACATTTCTAACAACAATAACAACTACAGCAACAACAGCAACAACAACAACAACACAACTTTGCTTTGACTCACTGGGTTGACCTTTTGTTGTTGTAGTTGTTGTAGTTGTTGTTTGCCTGCTTGTTTTTGTTGTTGTTTTTCTGCTTTAAATTTAACATTAAAGATTCATATCTTTAAAGAAAGATTTTTCCCTGGAACTATGGCTCATTTTCTTCTTTTCTTATGAAAGGGGTTCCTTGTAACATACATGTTAGATGTGTATTATCCTCTCTTTTGTAGTTTTTACTTGTTTCTCATCATCTAAATATAATATGATGTATTAAATATCACATTGAAATTGTCATTTGAAGTAATGATAGAAGTCAGAATTTTAATCGCAGTGATTAGGACATAGTAAAATGATCCTGAAAATTGGAAATAAATGAATTAACAAAAGGGTAGCAATGCATGTATCTGTTGGAAGATGGAGTTTCTGTTGGTCACAAAGGGAATAGATATTGGTGGTTAAAAGCAGAGGACTGTGAAATATCCAGTACATTAACTTATGATACTCATGGAAATCCCTCTACTAGATGTCCCTTCACTCAATTGCTATACACAATCCTGTTCCAAACATGACGATAGAAAATTGTTTGATGATGATCAAATCTGTTGCTTAATTAATACATTAGAACTTCTAAACATTGCATGCTTTTGTGTTTCCCTGTCCTTTTAAAAAATTTTAATGACTAGTCATAACCACAATTTGACACCTTCTAATTTAGTAGACTATTTAATAAATAGAGGGTATTACTCTCAAATGCAATATGTCATTCAATCAATGCAGTCATCCCATGATTTCAAAATGTAATCTGTATTGGTCTCATGAAAACTGCTTTAAATTACAGATCCAGGGAGCTTATATTCTGAATGTGTTCTTTGAAATTAGATTAAGTATCCAATTCCTTGAAAAAAAAATGGAATAAATTGCTGATTGTGCTTTATCTCTCTTTAAAACAAATGAGCACATTTTGTCTTAACTGCTCTGTACTTGGCATCTATTATCATGTTGAGTACACTATCATTACATCTTATTTTCCTGTGTTTTCTCCCTCACATTTTCCCCCTCTATTGGAAACCAGCTCCCAAAGATTTCCCATGACACAGAATTCAGCTCAACTCAGACAATGTAATTCCTTATCCCATGCTGTATTTCCTAGTAGTCCAGCTCTTCTTTCTATTCTTTGTCAATAAATAGCTAATGCTAAGATATCCAGAACTATATGAATTTCTAGGTCAGTTGGCTTTTCATGACTATAGTAAAAATACCCATAAAAACAAACGTATAAAGAGGAATATTAGCTTTTTCTCTAAGTTTTTGCGATTCCAGTCAGTGATGGTTCTATAACTTGTTGGCATGTGATAATAAAACATAATGGTGAGAGCATGTGTGCAAAGTACCTGGTCAACTCATGTAAAGACAGGAAATAGAGGAAGAAGGAGACAGACAGACAGACAGACAGACAGACCCAAATTCCTTTTGAAAATACAGTCTGTGTAGCTTCCTTCTCCCAGGCCACATCTCTTTGAGGTTCCAGGATCTTCTAACATAACCAAAGACTAGACAAGTCTTTAACACATAGGCCTTTGGAGGACACATTCAAAGTATAGCATTCTGCCTCATATCCCTAGTGTTTAACTCCATTTTCCATTACAAAATGTGTCATTAAAATTTCAGCTGTTTCAGCTCTGTTCTTGAGTCAAGTCTGAAGTCTCCTATGACACGAGGCAAATTCTGCTCAGGATTCCTATAAAAACCAACAGTTACCATACTGACCAAACATGATGATGACACAATTCCAAAAGGGAAGGACAGAACAGACAGAGAATGGACTAAGGAAAGGTTTAAACTCAGACAGACAAACCGTGAATTCTATGCTCAGCATGGGGTGGGGTGGGGGGGAATACCATACAATAGATGGATACCTATGGGCTTCCTAAGTTCTGCTCTATGACTCTCTGGCTGCATACCTCAAAGCTATGTTTCAGGCTAGTTTCTGCCTTCCTTGTAGTTGGTCCACATTCCTGGCATTCTTGTCTTCTTAAAATCTCCATCACTTCTCATTTGCAGTTCCACTCATCTCCCTGTCAGAGGCTGCTTGTTACAACTCTGATCTCCAACAGACACACACACACACACACACACACACACACACACACACACACACACACACACACTGCCTGGCCTCTCAGACTTTCGCAGGTGGCTCTCTAAATATTATAATGCCTATATACTGTATGGCTACAAAATCAGTACCACAGAGGTGTTACCAGAGCCTCTCAGTCCTGTGGGCTATTCCTGAGCTTGTTCAAATCATGGCTGCTGCACCCTGAGGATCTTACTGGTTTAGAAAGGCCAGGGTGAGCAGGATGTCTCATAATTTTCTTCTTAAAAGAATGATGTGAGTGCCTCTATAGGCATTGCAGGTGTGGCTGCTGTGTCACATGTGCTTCTGTAGGTCACAAACAGGAAAAAAGGTATGTCCACATTTAGTGCTCTGAGGAGAGCAACAGTCTAGTACAAGGGTGACTAAACAGAGAACTACCCTGAGACAGTCTGTGGGGCTGTGGGTGTAGGGAAAGAGGGGGGAGGAAGAGAATCTGCATCTGGCCAGAGTTCCTGTGCTCTGGGCAGGACTGCCGGACACTTTCCACATGGCACCAGGTGGGCATCTGGCTGTGTGAAGCCATTGATCCCACATGGTGGGGGGTGGGTGACAACAGTCAGCCCCCAGTACCAGGCTCTCAGTCTCTGGCATCCCATGCTGGATACAGCAGAGAAGCTGAGAACAGAGTAGGGGCCCCAAAGTGATACTCTCGGCCCTGGAGACACAGGAAGAAGGCGAGAGTCCTTTGTCTGGGCCTTGATGAACAGAGACAGTCTGTGGTTTTAGAGCTTTATTGTAGAAAGGCAGGAGGGAAGAGAAAAGATAGAAAGAGAGAGAGACTGGCCATGGCCAAGAGGAGAGAAGGGGGAAAGGAGAGAGAGGGAAGAAAGGCTAGAGAGTAAGAAAGGTAAAAACTTAGAGAGGAAGAGGAAGAGAGCAAGGTGGGACCAAGCAGCCCCTCTTATAGTGGACTTGTTATCTTGCTATTGCTAGGTAACTAGGAGGAATCTAGCCTGAAGGTAAGAAACTAGGGACAATTTGTACATGACTACTAGACACATGCTTCTCCTATGGGGGCTGTGGGGGCTGTGGGGAATGTGGGAGTGGTAAGTTCGACAGGAGCCAGAGGTCCAGGAGACATGAGGGAACACCTTTTGTCCCATGAAGGTGAGAATTACCACCCCTGGGTTTCACTGGGGTTCCTGACCTCAGCTTGACTGGCGACCAAGCTGTCTGTGCATAGCTCATTGCTCCACAAAAGTCTAGCACTGTGCAAGCACTTATGGGCTCCCAGGGTGAGGAGTAAGTTGGAGACTAGAGGAACCCCACCTGCGACCATGTCCCCAGGATGGAGAGAGCCAAAGAAAGATGGCCTTCACATGGGGCTACTCAGATGGACCTGGGCTAGGAACAAGCCCTAGGTGACCACCAGACCAGTGCCATGGACACTGAGTGAGTAGCTAACCCGAGATGCCCATCAGTCTGGTGCTGTGCAGGCCTAGGGGTTAAGACCATGTCCCAGATGACCTCTGCCCAGTGTCACAAAGCATAAGCAGGCATAGATCTCCTGGGACCATTCCTGAGATGACTCCAGACACTCAGAGAACACAGGCACCACTAGGAGGAACTGGTAGATGGTGGAAAAAAATGGAGGAGATGGAGAAGCAGAGGGATATGGGTGTGATGAGGAGCAGAATTGGAAACTTGGTGGTAGTGGGGAGCATCCTGATGTGGGTGGCCAGTGATGTCACCTGTAACCATGGTGGTGTTCTGGTCTGTGTTGCTACCAGAGGCCACAACTGTGTCCACGGTCCTGCAGCAACAAGGCTCTGTTATCACCAAAGACCAGATGGACATCCTGGTCAGGGCAGTTCCCCTGGGACATGTTGATGTCTGAGGGCTGTGCAGAGCTGTCTCTATTCCTCACCTGGGCATCTCAGGAGATCTGGCCCTGGGAGCATGATAGCAGGAGAGCTGACCTCACTCTGATCTAGCTGCAAGCAAGCCCAGCACATTGCAGTGTGAGAGTTGTGGGTGAATTGGCATCAAGGATCTGAGTGTGGGAGATCTGGTCCTGGGGTCATGAGAACAGAAAAGCTGACCCTGCTGCTTACCTGCTCGAGCAGGCCCTGCCCCTCAACAGGGCAGCAGCACACTAGTACTGACCCTGATGGTGGGGGTACAAGTCCTAAGGGTCTGAGTATTGTAGAATATGGTCCTGCATCATTTTGCCTGCTGTATGATAATGTGGATGAGAGAGATACTCTTCCCCACCCTTGCTCCCTACCACCTACAGCAGGTAGGAGAGCTGGCCCTGGGGTCATGAAAGCAGGAGCTCTGGAGCTGCCCATCCCCTGTTGTGACACTTGGGACAGTAGGGCCTGTGCCTTGCCTGGACAACACAGTAGAGCTAGCCCTAGACATGGAGGTTGTAGGTCAGATAGCCCCAAAGGTATGAGCATAGGAGACCTGACCCAACAACTTGTCTGCTATGTGGCAGCATGGGCAGGGGAGATATGCCCTCCTCCCCTCCTTTATCCCTTGACACTTTTGGCAGGCAGAACTGGGCTCAGGGTCATGAGAGTGGAAGAACTGGCCATGCCTCTCACCATCTGCAGCACTTGGGAAGGCAGGGCCTGCATCTCTCATGGACAACAGGGTAGAGCTGACTATGATTTCTGGGCATTGCTGGTGAACCATTTCTGAGAGGAAGAAAGCCAGGAGGAAGTCTGACCAGCTTAGATAATGCTCAGACCCAGATCCAGGGCTTTGAATTGGCCAACCACAACACCAACAACTGCTGGAGTGCATGAAGGGACTGATCACACAGATCCAAAACTACATGGTATCCATGAAACAGGGTAACAATAGGGTATCTGACAGGGGTCCAAGTGAGGTTCTAGTTTTGATAGAACAGCAAAAGGTAGAGGCCTCATACCAGACCAATATCATTGCAATGAACAATTATCCACACTGCTTTAAAATGTTCATTGCAATGAAAAGGAAGAAAGGACATGATTGCTCATAGGTATGGTGGAGGAGAAAGTTTATAATAGATTTGTGGGAGAGCATAACCAGAGACATCTGAGAGTGGTCATGACACTGAGTCATGCAGGAAAGAGAGAAGGTAATGGAGAAGGGAAGAGGAAGCCATGTATAGAAGTCAAGAAGCCAAAGGAGGGCAGGTAACCAAAATGTCTAGATTATATAAGGAAGGACCTCTCAGGGAAGGGCAGCTCATTTAAGCCCCTGGACTGGGTAGAAGGCAGGATGTGCCAGCCATACCTCATAACATGTAGAATCTGAGCATACTAGAAGAACCTAGAGGCCAGGTTCTCTTTGATATGTTAGACACTCCAACCTTTTGTCCAGTTTTAAACTTAACAATTAGTTCCCAATTACTTTTTAAATTCAGTCTGGTAGTAGTGCCTGAGGATGAAAAATGTTTACCTCATGTCTTGGAAACAAGGGGGGAAAGGAAAGACAGAAAGAGGGAGTACAACTGTCAAAGCCCCAGATCATTAGTCTCAGTTTCCATAAAGGCACACACATAGTGACTGTTTTAGCTAAGGTTTTACTGCTGTGAATAGATACTATGACCAAGGCAACTCTTATATGGACAACATTTAGCAGGTTCAGAGGTTCAGTCCATAATCATCAAGGTAGCATCCAGGAAGACATGGTGCAGGAGGAACTGAGAGTTCTGCATCTGCAGCTGAAGGCTGCTAGGATGAGTGTCTTAAAGCCCACACCCACAGTGACATATCTACCCCAATACAGCCATACCTACTCCAAAAGGGCCACACCTTCAAATAGTGCCACTCCCTAGGCTGAACATATGCACACCATCACAGTGACCTAAACCTAACCCTTGGCTAACTATCCCTTGTTCAAGTGCAAATGCATAAACAATAAACGTAACTAGGTGGGATCTTGCCCTGAGGTCACCACTCCCTTAATTCCATTTCATATTTTTGAACACAGGATTCAGCTCCATTCTACTTCCTGGTGCCCCTTTAATCTTTAAACCATATATTTTTCTTTTTCCTTTTTTTCTGTTTTTATTAGATATTTTCATTATTTACATTTCAAATGTTATATCATTTCCTAGTTTCTCCTCCAAAAATCCCCTATCCCTCCCACCCCCTGCCCACCAACTCACCACTCCTGCTTCCTGGCCCTGGCTTTCCCCTATACTGGGGCATAGAACCTTCACATGACCAAGGGCCTCTCCTCCCATTGATGACTGACTAGGCTATCCTCTGCTACATGTACAGCTAAAGTAATGAGTCCTACCATGTGTTTTCTTTGATTGGTGGTTTAGTCCCAGCAAGCTCTGGGGGTACTGGTAAGTTCATATTGTTGTTCCTCCTATGGGGCTACAAACCTCTTCAGCTCCTTGGGTACTTTCTCTAGCTCCTTCATTGGGGACCCTGTGCTCTGTCTAATGAACGGCTGTGAGCAACTACTTCTGTATTTGTCAGGCACTGTCAGAGCCTCTCAGGAGACAGCTATATCAGGCTTCTTTCAGCGAGCTCTTGTGGCATCCATAATAGTGTCTGGTTTTGGTGTTTGTTTATGGAATGGATGCCCAGGTGAGGCAGTCTCTGGATGGTCATTTCCCCAGTCTCTGCTCTGAACTTTGTCTCTGTAACTCCTTTCATGAGTACTTTGTTCCCCCTTCTAAGAAGGATTGAAGTATCCACACTTTGGTCTTCCTTTTTGAGTTCCATGTGTTTTGCAAATTGTATCTTGGATATTCTGAGCTTCTGGGCTAATATTTTATATTTTTCCTCTCTAAGTATGCTATGCTTGATCAAAAGCACTCTTCATAAGAGTGAATCACAGGACAGAGTCTGTTTGGCTTTTTGTGACCTCCTTTGTCAATGTAATTATTCTAAATCTCTTCACTTTATTTCTAAGACTCTTCAGACAAGGGCAAGAAGCAGCCACATTCTTCACTAAAATATCACAAGAATGATCTCTAGGCAATATATTAAAATTCTTTTCCTCTGAAACCTCTTGAGCTAGGACCCCAAAGTTCAAACTACCATCAGCACCAATGTCTTCCATATTCCTACTAAGATAGCCCACTTAAAGGATTCTACTCTTTCCAAAATTCAATAGACCTAGAAATACATTCTTCCAACAAAAACATTGTCAGATCTATCACATCAATACTCCACTCCTGGTATCAACTTCTGCATTACTTAGGGTTTCATTGTATGAAGAAACACCATAACCAAGGGAACTTTTATAAAGGACAATATTTAATTGAAGCTGGCTTACAGTTTCAGAGGTTCAGTCTATTATCATCACTGTGGGAAGCATGGCAGTGTCCACGCAGACATGGTACCGGAAGAGCCAAGAACTTTATGTCTTAATCTGAAAGCAGCCAGGAGAAGCTTGTTTTCAGCAGTCAGTCAGAAGGAGGGTTTGAAATCCTTCACTGTGAAGAGCTTGAACACTAGGAGACCTCAAAGTCCATCCCTAGAGTGACATTTTTTTCCAACAAGGCAACACCTACTCCAACAAGGCCACTCCTCCTAACAGTGCTACCCTCTATGGGCCAAGCATTCAAACACACAACTCTATGGAGACCAAACCCATTCAAGTAATCATACCTGACTTTGTATTTTTTTTTTAATTTTATAAGCTTTGTTATTTAAAAAATAACTTGCACCTAAAAAAAATCACACACCAAAGTTAATCAGGTCACAAATCCATATAACTCAATGAACCTTTTTATAGTCAGAAGAAGCATTGTGAAACTATGGAGCAGCACATTGAAATTTCCACACTCATTATCAAATATATTTTATGCACTCCTGTACCACCAAAATATAAAAAATTACATGACAAAATTAGAATTAGAACAACAATTAGCATTGGATCCTTTCATAAGTTGTGCCTGTCACCTGCCTTCAATTCTTCCTCATCCCATTACAGTTAGCCATTCTTGTTTTCTCCATGTTATACATATAAACACAAGTATATTTATTTTCATATTATTGATTATATTTTGCATATTAGAGAGAACATGCAGCCTTTTCTTTCTGAGATTGTGTGATATTGATCAATATTGTACATTCTATGTTCATTCATTTCTCTAAAAATTTTAAACTTTAGTTTTGTTTTTCATTTGTTTTTTTACAGCTGGGCACTACTAATATATGCTTAACTATATATAATGTTACAAGATATTTGATCACACTGTGAACCCTTAGATTTTGTTGTTTATGTTTCAGTTGTGGTGTGGCTCAGCTGTAGCACACAGCTTTAATCCAAGAGTTTTCTGCTTACTGTAAATAGGATTAAATAAAGTCAATCATAGTTAAGAGGTGGAGCAAGAAACCAGTTGACAGGGAGTGAACTTAGGAAAACATCTTAGACACACAGAAAGTAGAAGGGAGACTAAATTTTGTTTTATATGCTGAAGTTGTTCTGTCCTTGATACATCCAGAACAGTTTGGTTTTAACAACAGACATTAAATCATTTAATTGTCTATGAATGAGATTCCTCCAAATTGGGAATGATTGAATCAAATTTGATATTGTGGCCTGCAGAATATCCCCTTGTGTGTTTCTCAATGACAAAGTATTACTTTGCATGCTCCTTGTTGATCTGCATTTGTAACTCCAATGCCAGCTTTTGCCATACTGTAAAAGGCTGTATTTTGTATACTCCTGAAGGCTGGGACCTTCTTTTTTAATCATTGCTAGCAAAAACATTATTTCTAGGAACTCTTAGCCTATAATCCCTTTTCAAAGCAAATATCTTACCATAACTAAAACATGTGACATTTTGATTTTTTTCTTAAAAATTTTAAAATTGCTTTTCATTTCAGAGTAGCATCATAAACATAAGATCCAATATTAGCTGTATTTCTAATCCATTCATCTATTGGTACTGAACATTCTTTAATGGTCTAATCACCCTTTTACATTCTGAATTAGCATTTTCAAAAGCAAAAGATTTGATTAATATTCGTCTGACTTTGGAATCTGATACTTTTGTATTTACATTTGAAGTCAATATTTGAAAAAAAGGGAAAGAAAGAAAGAAAAGAGAAGAAATGAAAAGAGAAGAAATGAAAAGGAAAGAAAAGAAAAGAAAAGAAAAAGAAAGAAAAGGAGAGGAGAGAAGAAAGGAAAGAAAAAGAAAGGAAAGAAAAAGAAAGGGAAAGGAAGGGAAGGGAAGGGAAGGGAAGGGAAGGGAAGGGAAGAGAAGGAAAGGAAAGGAAAGGAAAGGAAAGGAAAGGAAAGGAAAGGAAAGGAAAGGAAAGGAAAGGAAAAAATCAGTGGCTTCTTTCGAGCTTTGTATAGTTTTAGTGAATTTTTATTTTTTTAAATAAAAAGCCTCTTTCTTGATTCTTCAACATTGTACCAAGCATTTAAAGCTGCTAAGCCACATAGGCCCAAGGTGTGATCATCAAATTCAAGTTGCCTTTGTAACTGAAAACCTTCACCTAGAAACTGATCCTGGGAAATACCAATATCTCTCATCTTATGTTGTTGTTTTATGGCTCTAGCATCCTCTTTCCACCATGTTCACTGTAACTGAGGACTAGTTCCAAATATTACTGCTACTAAACCTTTCTAGTCTTGGAAGATAATTCTGTTCTGAGGTGCCCATGAATTTAATATCTGCTTCACATAGGGTGATTGCATTCCATATGAAGTAATTGCTTCCTTAAATCTCCTCAAATCTAATATGCCTATAGGATTCCATTTAACTTTTTTATAACTTTGGGAGTGCTTATTGTCTCCTGGTAGGTCTTATATAGTAACTGGATAAACTAAATACTGTCTGGGCTACTTCCCCAGTGGTGTACCCCAAATACTTGCTGTGTTCTCCTGGCCATGTGCTCATGGTCCTTCTACCCTCATGGCAGCTTCCTCATCTCCTCTTCTTCTTCCATATTCTCCTGATTTCTCCTCTCTTTCTCTTCTCTACTTCCAACCAGGTAACTCAAAACCCTCCTAACCTCTAATCCCTCCATTAATTGGCTACAGCCAATTTTATTTATCCAATAGATTTAAATCAAGGAGCAAGGTTTGTACAACAAAAAGCTTGTAAACATGAGGATTTACTCATAGGCCTAGAGCTTCAGGTACAGAATTTCTCATTTAATACAAAGAAACAATCCAAACCTCAAAAACCATATTTACACATTATTACAAAAATCCTCTACATGGTTACTAGAAAAGCAGCTACTTTCCAATAGAGACAGAAAAAAAAGAACAGTTTCTGCAACTGCCCATAAGCTCATCTCCATGCATGCAACCATGACTAATATCGAACCAGATGATACCCTAATGTTGAATATCATATTTTTAGAGAATTTGCAACTGGGGACTCTTCATAAAGCAAAAATGAATCCACTAAAATTTACCTGTTGGCTTCTATTGCAAATGTTTTCCATATACATAGAATAATTTTTCCTTTATTGAGAAACAACAAACCTGCACATTTTATGAGGCGTGGAGAACCTTATACTCAGTCATTGTCAGCACACTATGGTCACAATGATGGATTAGATCCATTGGAAGGTAAAGTCCTTCTGAGTCTTAGCCATGGAAAGCAAGTTATTGCAGTGGAAATAGCACCTATCTGAATTCCTTTGTGACCAAGAAGAGGTAGCAAATGGGTCTGTGCCTCTCTGTACTGAGGAAAGAGCTCGGTTGCCTATATTCTCCATTCCTAACTACTCATCACTCCCCTGAAAGAAGCAGTTATTGAACTGTGGGGACAAAATGAATGGCCACAACATTTGGCTAATGCCTGGTTCAGGGGATGGAACCAAAACTAATGGAAAAATGTCAGTCTAGAAATGGAATTACCAATACTGAGCAAGGAATCACAAAATCAACACAGCACATAAGATAAACAACTAGGTAAGCAAAAGGAAAACCTTTATCTTCTCCAACTCAGAGTGCATGTTCAATGGTATAGTTATATGGCCATCAAAGTGGAAACCCACTAACTGGCAGATAAATGGCAAAGATATCTGGTCATTGGAGGCATGAATGGAAATGTCAAAACCTAGGAAAATTTACAAAGTCATAAAATTTTGTGTAGCGCATACAGGCAAGACAGATGAATTGTCTGAAAATAAGGAAATAGTAGACAAGATGATATCATGTTTAAACTTTTCCAGGGAACAAATTCAGAATAAATCAGCAAGAATGATAGAGTACATACTTAAAAACTTGAAAGTTTAGCCCTAACACTAAAAAATAAGAGGAAATGGGGGAGCCAAATTAAACTAGAACAATTCTATGAAAATAACCATTATAAGGAATTCATAGCCAGGTGGTGGATCACATATTTAATCCCAGCATTTAGGAGGCAAATGTCTTCAATCCTAGCACTTGAGCAGCAGAAGGGGACACATAGAAATTACAGTGATTTAAGTTTAAAAGCTGCTTGCAAATTTTAGGCTGAAATTCAAAGTCTGTGTCCTTTGTAATCTAAAAATAAATACACTTAAACCTTGAATTTATATATAAAAAGAAAGGGGAATATAGGTATATTTTTAAAAATTAAATCAAAAGATAATACTTTAATGTTGTCAATAAACATTTGCTCTAGGAAAAATATAACCTACCAAAAATGGAACACCCCCCCCCAACACACACACACGAGTTAGAGTTTATAGATTGATATCAGTCATAGGTGCTGCAGTAGAGAAGCTCACAAAGATGCTAAGCCTTCATTTTTTTCAAAGGAGAAGAGGGGTTCAGCCTTCTTAGAATAGACTGGCACCCAGATAGCCCCTTCCAGTTATTTTATTCTAAAGATATACGAGGTTAATTGGGGATGGGAAAGGTTGCAGTTACCAAAGTTATCTTATCCTTGCTGCCCACAAGAGAAGAAAACCCATATAAATCTTAATCTGTTTTGACCATTGTAAGGAGACATGTTTTGTCAAATAATAATACCCCAGACTCAAATAATATGCAACAGCAAAGAGCATTTATTCTGCAGAAATTAAGCAGGCAGGGGTCTACCATTCATTAGATGCAAGTCAGAGATATGAACTTTGCAGGTTCAATTTAAAGCCTGTTAGGGTAGGTGTGAATGAGTTTTACCTTTCTTTCCCTTCATTGGTTGGTTCTATCTCCAAAGGTATGGGTGCCATTGTGATTGGATAAGGTTCTGGGGAATTTAGGGGAACTTTCTGGAACTGTTACCAACTATACTTGGCTCAGGCTAGGTGGTGGTACAGCTCCTGGCAGCTCCTGATTGGCTGTCCAGGAGGGATGTTTTTTTTCCTGGAATTGAATTCTTCAGTTCTGGCAAAAGAAAAACTCAGACCTAGTCTTCTAAATTGCCTGGATGTGGCTAACTCAGTCCTCTCACTGTGAGAAGTCATATCAAAAGTAAGAACTTCATGTTTGCCAGGATTATCTCAGGACCAAAGTTGGTATAGTTGACGTTCTCAAATAGCACCAAGTACAGATTCTATAGAGAGCCAACATTTATTCAAGGTTCAAAAAGTATCAAAACAAGTTCTCAGTTTCTACTGATTGACCCACACACACAGCAAAGGCTGTGCTGAAATATTTCACTCAAACCCACACACAAAGGCTTTACCATACATATCACTACAAAGGTTGGGGCAATTTTGCTTTTATCTTTCCAAGACAATAAGAATATTTAACTAAGGAAGCTGGAGACTAGTATACAAGTGAAACATCTGAAGAAAGAGTACAGATAGGACAAAATATTCCAAGAAAAAGAATAAATTGGCCAAGTAGTATTGCCCACCTCTAACTTGCCTTTACTGCCCACTACAGATATAAGTAGTAGCAAATGGTCTTTTTGTGGTTCTAATTCAATTCAAAATTAAAGCTTGCTTTGGGGTTGGAGTGTGACTCTCTCATTCACTAAATTCATCCATCCTTGTTAAAGAAAATCCTAAATCCCTGTCTCTTATCAGAAGAGCCACCTGGTATGGGACAGAGACAAACAAAAATAAGGGACTATTCTATTGCCACTAATCTCATAATCTTTTGGTTTTCATTTGACTCTCTAAAACTTTTTTAAGGTATAAGTATTATCTCAAAATCTATAAGATAGTCAAGTATATATAAATTTTCTATAGTGATATTAGTAGTCATACAGAATGCTAACTAGTTCTACAAATAATCTTCATCTATCTTTCTGTGTGTATTTTCAGGTCTGAGTCTGAAGCATGTAAGTAGGAACATAGCTTCTGTACTTCAGATGAACTTAATAGATCATGGTTCTCAAACCGTTCTGAGATCCGGTGACTATGGCACATAAAATGCTTAAGCTTTCTACCCTTTCTAACACTAACCTTTTCGGTCTCAAAGAAGATGACAGGACCCTGCAACCACAACTGCACCTGGATTGTGGTAACACTAAACACTGGAACAAAATGCCCCATGCCTCTTGTGCTGCCAGGTTCTGTGCAAACAGTCGACATCTTTGGGTTGATTGCTGTCTTCTACCTCTTCAGGATTGCCACTAAGCTGACAAACATCCCAGTGATCAGCTTCATACTACAAACTGCCCAAGGCATTCAAACTGCTGAGTTCATATGAGACTGACACGAACATTTTACAGAATTTTGAGTACTTAATGCTAAGATTACCAAAGTTTGGCAGAAGTAGCTTTATTATTATAAGTAGTTTTACTTTGTTAGAGATAAAAAATCTCCTTTGTATTTAGACAAAAAAGGACCAATGTTGCAGGATATTTGACCATAGTGCAAACCATGAGATTGTGTCATTTACTGGAAAAAAAAAAAAAAACCTATTTCTAGTTGAGGTATGTTTTAGCCCTAACACACAACTTTAATCCAAAAGCTTTCTGTTTATTTTAAACAGGAGTAAATAAAGTTAAAGTCAACTGTGATGATTTGTATATGCTTGGGCCAGGGAGTGGCACTATTAGGAGGTGTGGTCTTGTTGGAGTAAGTGGGTCACTGTGGGCGTGGGCTTAAGACCCTCATCCTAGCTGCCTGGAAGTCAGTATTCTGATAACACCATCCAAGTGAATATGTAGAACTCTCAGCTCCTCCTACATCATGCCTGCTTGGATGCTGCCATGTTCATGCCTTGAGGATAATAGAATGAACCTCTGAACCTGTAAGCCAGTCCCAATTAAATGTTGTCCTTATAAGAGTTGCCTTGGCCATGGTTTCTGTTCACAGCATTAAAACCATAAGTAAGACATCAGCCATGGGTTAGGAGGAGTAACAAGCAAGCAGTTGATAACCAGAGAGAGAACATAGGAAGAAAACCAGAGAGAGAACATAGGAAGAAAACCAGAGAGAGAACATAGGAAGAAAACCAGAGAGAGAACATAGGAAGAAAACCAGAGAGAGAACATAGGAAGAAAACCAGAGAGAGAACATAGGAAGAAAACCAGAGAGAGAACATAGGAAGAAAACCAGAGAGAGAACATAGGAAGAAAACCAGGGGTATAAGGAAGTCAGAGGATGGATAGAGAGATGCACAAGAAGCAGAAGGGAGGGACATTCAGTTTGACGGACTTTTGAGGGAGAAAGAGCTTCTTTTTCCTTCTGGAAAGCTGGCTGAGGATAAAGATCAGCTGGATAAAGAAAGATCTGCATCATGAGCGAGTAGGTTTCTACTTCAGCATCTGGCTCCTGAGTGTATTGGTAAAATTGAATGATTGAGATTTTGTTTAAAAGTAGCAAGCTAAGTCTTTAAGTATTCCATCAAATAAGAAAGCATAGAGTGGACATCTTTGTCTCATTACTGAGTTTAGAGGAAATGCTCCCATATTGTCTCTACTTAATATAATATTGGCTATAGATTCATTGTGTATAGTCCTTAATATTTTGAAGTTTGTTCAATCTATTATTTTTTAAAAATATATTTATTTATTTATTTATTTATTTATTTATTTATTTTACAACCCAATATGAGCAACCCCTCTCTTTCCAGTTCTCACTTCTCACTGGTCCTCCCCACATTTGCACCTCTCCTTCTCCTCATAGTAAGGGGAGGGCCCTGGGTTTCACCCCCCACCCTTGGCACATCAAGTCTGTGCAGGAATAGGTATATCTTCCCCCCGCCCCTCTTATTCTCTCTCTTTCCAGACAGGGCAATCCAATTAGGGGAACAAAGTCAGTCAGGCAACAAATTCAGGGACTGTCCACTCCAGGTGTTTCAGGGATGCGCATGAAGACTAAAGTGCACATCTACTACATGTGTGTGTGCTTGAGCCTACTAAGTCCAGCCCATGCTTGTTCTTTGGTTGGTGGTTCAGTTTCTGGGAGCCCCCAAGGATCCGGGTTAGTTGACTCTATCTTCCTGTGTAGTTTCTATTCTCTTCAGTTCCCTCAGTTCATCCCCTGAGTTTCCCAGAAGACTTCCCAAACTGCATCTAATGTTTGTCTGTGGGTATCTACATCTGTTTCCATCCACTGTTGGGTGGAGCCTCTCAGAGGACAGATGTGCTAGGCTCCTGTCTGTAATCCTAACAGAGTATCATTTACAGTGTCAGCGATTGGTTCTTGCCCATGGGATAGGTCTCAATTTTGACCAGTCATTGGTTGTCCATTCCCTCAGTCTCCTCTATCTATGTCCCTGAGCATCTTGTAGGCAGGGCACAATTTAGATCAAAGGTTTTATTGGTAGGTTATTGTCCTTGTCTCTCACTGGGAGTCCTGCCTGGCCACAGGAAGTAGACATTTCAAAATCCATATTGGAATTTTAGATAACCTTCAGGGCCTTCTACTTACCTTCTGTCCCAGGTCTCTGGCATGTCATAAAGCATCCCCAAATTGCCTATTTCCACTTTCTCTCCTCTCCTCTGCCTACAACTGACTCCTCACTACCTGCTCTCATCTCCATCCCCTCTCCCAACTAGTTTTCTCACTCCAAGTCTAAAAGCTTGAACTACTTTTCAGAAAATCTACAGGCTGTGGATCAAGCCTATTACACATGGCCTTTAGGATATTTTAGCATTTTCTTTTAGCACTAAATGAATGAAGCTACATAGGTTGACAAGATACCTATTGTGAATAATACATATTTGAACCTAAAAGTTACTTAACTAAATCCTGTGATTTTTTTTCTTTTTCTTATTCCTATTTTATTGAAATAAAGTTAAACCAATAAAATTCAGCCTTCCAAAGTCTTCATTGCTACAAATTTTGTCAAGTATATACCACAACATAAGCGCTACTATAATTAAGAGATAATGTTAGAGCTTAATGTTAGAGCTGACTCTTAATCTAAGAGTCAGTGGCTTGAGCACCACGCTGGGTGCCAGATGTTAGTCTGTGTTTCTGCCTCACTGATAATCTGTTCAGTGGAGGCAATACACAATGGGGACATGCTGGATGTCTCTCTTGCCACTGGAAACCAATGTGCTGCTAGAATGTTGTTCAGAGAATGCAGGATGCAGTCTAATATAGGGTTTCCAGTCCATGATCTTCTGGGCAAGAAACAGCGAGATCTGGGATGGATGTTGTTGTTCTCAAACTCCAGTGTACATAGACTCCTCTGGGAACCTCAAGGAGTTGAGAATGAAGGTCTGTAGGCCCATGATGAGCCCATAACAGGGCAGAATCTGATTTACATCCCAGTGAGTGCCAAAAGTCCGGAGGAGCTGGAAGAGAGACCTTCGACTGGAGATCTAGGTGCCGTTCTTTATGACAAAGCACCACCCCCTACTCCTCATCCCCCATCCCCAACCCCGGCCACCACAGATCATTGATGGAGGAGCTGGTACTTGCTTGTCCAAACTGTTTTATTCATGGCAGATGAGAATGCATATGTCTTACTCAAGGTGAAACAGAGATTAAATACCTTTTGTAAGAAAGGATGCCCAGGAAGGGAAGGTCATTGGCTAAACACTCAGGGTCTACCAAGATAACTCATTAGCATGAAGAAATCTAGGTTTTTATGTTATATGACCAGTTGTCATGGTTTTCTTAGTGTGGTGAAGTGGTCATGTCTTCTATGACAGGTAGTCTGGCTGGGGGCTGATTTTAATTCTTACCGTTCTAAATGATGAAATTTACCAGGATTTTTGAATCTGGTCCAACCGTATCAGTTGTTCTGTCTGGCATCATGGTTCCACTTCCTCACACATTCCGATTTTTACTAATGTTTTCCTTTTGCCCTTCTGTAATAGTCAATTTTCCTTCCAGACCTCAGGAGCTACTGATCTTTTAAGTAACTCAAGTGCTCTGTTCTTTTGAGAGTACAAATTAAATGGGTCTATACAGTACATTTTTGTTTCTAGCTACTTTTATCTACTACACTTTTTTTTTAAAGACATGACTTATTTGGTAATTTCATGAGGGAATGAAATGTATTTAGATCATAACTGATCATATATCACACTAACACAACCTATATTTGATCATATCTTTTGTACTTGGCTGACATTGTTATTTTACTTTTATAACAATCAATTGTTATTACATGAAGGTGAATAGCTTGTATGAATGCCTTTTCAACTACTTTATTTCAGAAATCAAACTGTCTCTTATATGTTCAGAACTGTAGAATGAGAAATAAAGTGGACCCTCAGATAATAGAGCATCATTCACTCCTCTATCATAACAAATTATTATCTCTTATTCTAAAAGTCTACTGTATTTTTAAGGCATTCAATTTAGCAATGCCTCTTGTTAGGAAAAGTGCTTTTCAAACATTCTATGATTTTTATAAGCATGGTCATGAATTTTTTTCTAAAAGCACCATTGATATGATGCTCTCAGGAAAATTTATGCACATTTTTATTTTAATAAGTATCTAAAAGATAATGATAGGGATGAATGCCTTTCTTGATCTTGAATTTTATATTATATATTTATATATTTTATGTGTACTTTAACTGCATCCTCAATCTTACAGTTATGTTTACATATTTATCAGTGATAATAATGGTGTCTTGTTTTTATTTGAAAATTTGCTAAGGTTGGTTATACTTAGAAATTAAAAGCATAAGATTTATATAAATGACTGCCGTTTCTAAACTTAAAACCATTGTTATCTAAGACTAATAACATAATGGGATAGTTCTCTGTCAAAACTAAAGCAAGGCTCTCAGCATCTCTTGATCTTATCTACTTTCACTTGCCAATGTCTTTCCAACATGAGAAACACCTCTTAAAACTTGGCAGATATCTACTTGTCATCTCTAAGTTTTAGATATTTTTAAATGAGGTATGTCAGTAACTAATGCACTTAATTATTTTAGTTCTCTTTCTCCTTCCTGTTCTTTCTTCTCTGTCTCTGTCTGCTGCTGTCATTATGTCTCTCTCTCTCTCTCTCTCTCTCTCTCTCTCTCTCTCTTTGTCTTTCTCTGTCTCTATCTCTTTGACTCTGTGTCTCTGTCTCAGGCTGTCTGTCTCTCTGTGTATGTGTGGTCTCTACTAGCCTCTTACTTTGATATTATTAAGGCAAGGTCTTACTATGTAGCTTGGGATGGCCTTTAACTCTCTTCTCATAACTTCTGGATTTCTGGCATTGCAAGCAGGCACCAACATGTTCAACCAAATTTTACAAAAGATATTGAAAGTATCAAGAATCAAAGAATCATTCTTCTGTTGTATCCTATACTCATTCATTGGACTAGATGCTTTTTGTTAATTCAGAGATGCTTAGCTCTGAGAAAGCAATGTGAATTTTTTTTCCAATTTTTATTAGATATTTTCTTCATTTAAATTTCAAATGTTATCCCAAAAGTCCCCAGCCCCCACCCTGCTCCCCTACCCACCCACTCCCACATCTTGGCCCTGGCATTCCCCTGTACTGGGGCATATAAAGTTTGCATGACCAAAGGGCCTCTCTTCCCAATGATGGCCAATTAGGTCATCTTCTGCTACATATGCAGCTAGAGACACGAGCTCTGGGGGCACTGGTTAGTTTATATTGTTCTTCCACCTATAGGGTTGGAGACCCCTTCAGCTCCTTGGGTATTTTCTCTAGCTCCTCCCTTGGGAACCCTGTGTTCCATCTAATAGCTGACTGTGAGCATCCACTTCTGTCTTTGCCAGGCACTGGTATAGCCTCACACGAGACAGCTATATCAGGGCCCTTTCAGCAATCTCTTGCTGGTGTATGCAATAGTGTCTGCGTTTGGTGGCTGATTAAGGGATGGATCCCTGGCTGCAGCAGTCACTGGTTGGTCCATCCTTTTGTTTCAGCTCCACACTTGATCTCTGTAACTCCTTCAATGTGTGCTTTGTTCCTAATTCTAAGAAGGGGCGAAGTGTCCACAGTTTGATCATCATTCTTCTTGCGTTTCATGTATTTAGCAAGTTGTATCTTGGGTAATCAAGGTTTCTGAGCTAATATCCACATATCAGTGAGCACATGTTATGTGAGTTCTTTTGTGATTGGGTTACCTCACTCAGGATGATATCCTCCAGATCCATCCATTTGCCTAGGAATTTCATAAATTCATTGTTTTTAATAGCTGTGTAGTACTCCATTGTGTAAATGTACCATAATTTCTGTTTCCATTCCTCTGTTGAGGGACACCTGGGTTCTTTCCAGCTTCTGGCTATTATAAATAAGGCTGCTATGAACATAGTGGAGCATATGTCCTTATTACCAGTTGGAGTATCTTCTGGATATATGCCCAGGAGAGGTATTGCAGGATCCTCTGGTAGTAATATGTCTAATTTTCTGAGGAACCGCCAGACTGATTTCCAGAGTGGTGAATTTTTTTTTTGAGTTTAGAATTTTTAAAATAATTATTACACAAAAACACTTAATAATATATTGGTATGCCCAATGTATATTCTTTTAAATTTTGGTTATTTGCTTGTTTTATTTTGTATTTTAAATATTCCTCACAGCTTTTCATTGTTCATCAAAGGAATTCTCACTTCATAAACTTGTATTCCAAAGTCCTGTATCAGCTCTCTCTCAAACTGTGCCATAAACGGACAGGAGTCTCAGCCAGATGTTGTATGGTACTGGTGTCCATGGTTCATTCCTAGATGGACTTTGGCTCAAGTTCTTTCTATTGCATACACTTCATCCATCTCTCTTCAGACTCAAGCTTTATCATTTCCCAAGGTCTTCCTCATAGGTCTATTCTTGGGTCCTCTTTTCTGCTCTATTTTTTAACATCTTTGTTTTCATATCATTGAGTTTTATTATATTTGTGAAGGAAAGAACTGCTCTGGAGATGAGCCTGGAGTCACAAGAAAACATAGACAACTGTGGCTGGAGAATACCTGTGGTGACTGTTTAATTAAGTGTCCTTTTCAAATGTTATTTGGAAAGGAGCCGTGCATATATGTCTTCTATCCACTATCATTTTCTTGTACTTTACAGAATGTGTTGTGTTTTTTTCTCCACCACTGACAAAACTAGTCAAGGAAGAAATCATGTTCCAGTTTGAAACTAATAGAGAAGAAAGTGGTGAAAAGCCTTGAACACATGGGTACAAGGGAAGATTTCTTGAACAGAACACCAATGGCTTATGCTTTACGATCAAGAATCAACAAATGGGACCTCATAAAATTAAAAAGCTCTGTAAGGCAAAGGACACTGTCAATAGGACAAAATGGCAACCAACCCTACATCTGATAGAGGGCTAATATCTAATATATACAAAGAAGTTAGACTTCAGAGAACCAAATAACCTTATTAAAAAGGGGGTATAGAGCTAAGCAATGTGAATTTTAAAGAGCTTGATGTTTTGACACTTTTCAAATCATTTTTTTATGATCTTATGAGCTATTACAGAGGACACAAGATGTTACATTGTTTAAAATTCGTGTGTATCTATTGTTCTATAATTACTTACAGTTGAGGGGACATTGCTCAGTACAGGTGGAACAGATGCTGTGAATACTGTTGTTAGGCAGGTCTTTCTACACAATAGATTCACGTGTTAACTGAAATCGTCCTAAAGACATTCCCCATGTAGTCTCGTATCTGATGCTTTGGCAAGTCCATTCACACACACCTGCATGTTACTGAATTTCAGGACATTGTTCTAATTGTAAAGATTGCTCAGTTCAATGCTACTGAAGTCCATGACACAAGAATTCAAATGAACACTTGATTCAATGGAAGCAGACTATTTTCCTGTCTTTTGTTTCTCAAGCCAGACAATTTTAAGCTCTCTTAAAATTAAGCATTTGGACAAAGATGCCTCTTACTGTGAATAAACGTGGTCCTGCTAAGGTTTTATGAAGCCCATATTTCCACCTTCCATCTCTCTAAGCAACCTTTTAAATAATTTAATATATGGTGCCAGAAAACCCTGGAACGTACCTGAGTCCCCATCCCAGAAGCAATTCTAGGACCGGAGGGCATGCAGGGCAACCAACTTCCCTCAGGCAGCCTTTTTCCTATCTATCTATCTATCTATCTATCTATCTATCTATCTATCTATCTATCTATCCATCTATCTATCTAAACTTATCTATCTCTATCTCTATCTCTCTCTCAACTTACTGTTTCACATAATATACTGCATTCTACCAGAACATGAATGCAACACAACAGAACAGGACAAGGTAATCTACTGGACCAAGCCAGAGGTGTTAGGTTTTTCAGCATACTGGAACTTTATTCAGTAAGAACTTCCTAGTGGCACCCATGCCTTTATGATGGCTGCAAGAAGCAGTGAAGAGCTCTGAGAATCTTCCACTGGCCCTATTTCCTTGAACTGTAATGTTGGAGATTTCCAGTTAACTTTCCAGGCACATTTGAAAACATAGCAGATGCTCTATGCTCCTAGATTTTGACCCCTGTTTTGTTTTTTACCTAAAATCCTAAAGTCTGTCATGGGTTCCAAGTTAACCATTCCAAAGTACATACCCTCATCTTGGCTGAAGGCTAATCTAAAAACTTTCATTTTGGAAACAGCATACTTAGTTCACTTGTTCAGCTCTTGGTCCAAATCTGGCCACAATGTACTTTGACAAATGGCCAGTTTTGAAACAAATTGAGAGCTTTTGATTTTTGAATACTGTCTTAGACAGGATTTATATTGCTGCAACAAAACATGTAACCAAAAAGCAAGTCGGGGGAGAAGAGGGTTTATTTGCTTTATACTTTCGAATCACTGTTCATCATTGAAAGAAGCCAGGACAGGAACTCAAACAAAACAGGAACCTTATGGCAGGAATGGATGCAGAGGCCATAGAGGTGTGCTGTTTATTGGCTTCCTTTCCCTCGATTGCTTAGCCTGTTTTCTTTTTTTTTTTTTCCTCTTTATTAGATATTTTCTTCATTTACATTGCACATGTTATCCAGAAATTTTCCCTTACCCTCCCGCATCCCCGCCCTGCTCCCCTACCCACCCCTTCCCACTTAATGGCCCTGGCGTTCCCCGGTACTGGGGCATATAGAGTCTGTATGACCAAGGGGCCTCTCCTCCCAATGATGGCCAACTAGGCCATCTTCTTCCAGTCCAGGGATGAAACCTCCCACAATGGCCTGGGTCCTCCAACACTGATCATTAATTGAGAGAATACCTTACAGCTGGATCTCATGGAGACATTTCCTCAACTGAAGGTCCTTCCTCTCTGATGACTAGCTTGTGTCAAGTTGACACACAACCAGCCAGTACATAGTGCAAATACTTATAACTGATTTAGGTAATCCGAGAAGACAGAATGGCAGTGAGGAAAGAGACCCCAGCCCTCATAAAACTCAGGAGAGGGGGGAGGGGACTTTCGGGATAGCATTTGAAATGTAAATTAAGAAAATATCTAATAAAAAATTGAAAAAAAAACTCACAGTTCACTTTAGTCTTCCTCCCTCCCTCCCTCCCTCCCTCTCTCCTTCCCTCCCTCCCTCCTCTCTCTCTCCCTCCCTTCCTTCCTTCCTTCCTTCCTTCCTTCCTTCCTTCCTTCCTTCCTTCCTTCCTTCCTTCCTTCCTTTCTTTCTTTCTGCAGAATAACACACTCCTAGAACTATATGTCTCTTTAATGTTGTTTTTCAAAAAACCATTCAAATTTATAAAAGACCATAAATGATTAATTCAAAAGAAAGACTTTAAAAAAGAAAGAATTACTTGCTTAACAATTCTTCAAAAATTAAGAGAAATGATGCTTACGAGGGGGGTGCTGTTAATTTGACACAATCTATTGAAAATATAATTTGGCATATTTTTAAAGGGCCTACAAAATTATCATATAAGCCATTTATTTCATTTTCATGATTATATCCTAGAGAATGGGTCTAATTTACACAGAATTCCATACCATTATAAAATTGAGGAAAATTAGAAACAGCCTAACATCCAAAGAGAGAAATATTTTCATACAGTATAGCATGTTAGGCAGCCATTTTAAAATAGTGTTTTCAGAGACACAGGTAGTAGGTACTTAGGATAACAGGGTATAACGCAAATGTATGGGCACTGTAATCTCAATTGGGTTGTTGCACACACACACACACACACACACACACACACATACACACTCATAAAAAACACAAGGACTACAAGTAAATATAGGAAAACATTTAAGTGTTATCTCTGGGGTAGTGAGATTGTAGGTAATAGATTTTTCTTCTGACTTTTCAGCATTTTCAAATTTTATACTCAGAAAACATTATTTTAAAAATTCACTCTTGTCAATTCAGAAATTTTAATATTCTGTATTAAACAAGAAATAAATATTTATAGTACTCAAAAGCATATCTAAAAAATGGACAATAAAACACTGATGTATAAGAGTATATTCCCTACATGTATAAGTAGGTAAATTTTAAATCTAAAAGGTATTATTATTTTCTCCCATTCTTGAGAATAGAAAATTAATATTTAATAAGTAAGCAACTTAGATCTCCAAAAGAAAATTGGTGCAAGGCATCTGAAGCTTGTGTTACTTGGGTATAACACTGAAGACATAAACACTCTCTGATGTTATATAAACATCCAGGGTTGTTAAAACAGGGATAACAAACAACATGCATGATGGCTTAGTGAGTTAACACTTTTTCCTCCCCCAAATTACTAGAATAAATCTAGGATAAAGAAATACAACACCATACCATTATTTTAGTTGGAAGAGCCGCACCAAAAATCATGCCCTCCCCAAACAGTTTTTGCAGGATTATCAGAAGTCCAATAGGCCTTGTTACTATTATTGTTAATGATTTCTTGCTAAAAATTCAAGTAAAAGAGTTAAATTGCTTAAAGCAATAAAAAAAATCCCAATAAACAAACAAACAACCATAGTGGTGAATGGTCTGCAACGACTTGAAACACAATGAATGACTCTTCAGTGTCTTCATGAGCAGACTACCGAGCACAGTCATTGAAGCCAAGGACTAAATCTACTTGTTTCTAAAGCATCCTTGAATTTATATTGTGGTACAATGACATGAGGGTATGTCACACACAAAAATGCAATGACTATAGTTTTCAAAGTTAACTTTAAAATTATATGACTATAATTTCTGTCACTTAAAAAATCATATAAATGTAAAAATAAAATACATTCTAACATTATTACATAGAAGCTGAGGCTTGCCATTTTAACAAAAATTCTGAGATAGAATTAAGGAAAAAACAATTTCCATTTATACCACAAAGCAATGTTTAAGTCAGACTATTTTGAGTTGTGTAGCCCTTGATTAGCAACTAAAATAGAAGGTATCTGTTGTATGACATGGGTAATAATTGTCTATAACTGGAGATTTCTTATATTCTAATACAGATCATTTATAAATGCAATTTCTTTTATTAAAAAGCTTCCACCCTTTGTCTGTGTACAATTTGAAAAACTATTCGGAAAACGGAATATATGTGCATGAGTCTGCAAAGAGTGCAAATTTCAGATATGCTAAATGCTTTACAAGTCACTGTGTGCCAACTGGGCAAATATTTTGATTCCAGCCTTCCTTCTCCTGCCTCAAACTAGAAAGCGTTTTTAAAATGAGTTGAAATTAAGGAGGACTACACCTACTAGAAAAGAAGAAGAGAGTTCTATTAGTCTGAGGTTTCAGAATCCCCCCACACTGGAACCAACATCTTGGTAAAGGCTAGGCTGGACCCTGGACAGTCTTTGCAGGTGTCGTCCCTAAGGATCAGAGCTTCAGTGGACCATGAGTGCTCCAGCTGCGTAACTGACTGAACTGTCTTGCCAGCTTCTACACTGGCTCGACTGGGCATAATTCAAAAAGGAAAAGCTCATATTCATTTCGTTCTTCAGAAGCTCTGTGATAGCATTTAATAACACCCCAATGGGATGTCTTCCACATATACTATTATGATATTTCTTCAAATAATTGCTAAAAGATACAGGATCTAATTGTTCTTTAATACTCATACCCATTTTATCTAGATGTTCAATGGATCTATAAATCTCCCCCTGGGATTCATCATAGTAACTGTAACGGAACCTGTGACCCCAGTAGCAGAAATCAGAAGAAACCACAAAGAGATTACTAGGATTCACTATTTACTGAAGAGTTTTCCGAATTCCTGTTCTTTTTGGCTCACTCAGAGCTCCAACCAGTACAGGAATAATGGTAAACTCATCTTTATGGCTTTCCATGGCTTTAGCTGTATAAGGCAAATGCATTTCAATACTGTGTTCATCTTCATCTGTCTGCAGAGACACTCGTTCAAACATTCCTGTCTTCCATAGTTCTCCGTAAATCTTTTGGTCAATATGAAGGTTATACAGATATATATATATATATATATATCTCCACACTGGAGAGTGCACATGGAGACAGGGGCACATGATGGGAAGGCCCAAGGATGAAAATTCTCGTGGTAACAGATGGATCCACTTGTTTGTAAGCATGGGCAGCACAAGACCCACAATACGTGTATCCCCTGCATGGGGTGCAATAATGGCTTTAGCAGGTCTTTTCGTAGACTGTACTTGTGAAAGCCAACCTTCCAGCTGAGCATTCAGCTGAGGTCCTGAGGAGGTGTACCAGCTCCAGGAGTGGCTGGATTCCCGGCAGACCACTCGCTTGGACATCTTGGTGCCTGTGTTGCCTATGGTGCAGGAGGATGAATGAGGAGGCAGTGGCAGCGGCGGCTCCGCGAGGGGACAAGACACTGCGGGACAAGCCCAGGAGGAGGCAGCCCCTCTTTCGTCTTTCTAAGGGCTCTGGCTTATTAATATACTCAGAGCTGGAATTCCTGGCATTCCAATTGTGCCTCCAAAACTTGCATCTTCATAGACCTCTTTGCCTTATGTTTTTGGCCTACTTGTGTTTCTACCTCTCCAAACCTGGAAAATCCTGCTTGCATCTTTAACACCTAAGAGATAAAAACATTTCTGGTTGTCTGATCCTATCTGGAGACACACATAAATTGGATATATATATATATATATATATATATATATATATATATATATATATATATATGTAAATCATTGGGTTCAGTTTTATAGATTCAAATGGCTTTTGTGTACAGATAATACTGAAATATTTTTCATGCCTTCCAGCTCCAGTGAGAAGCCTGGCTCTAGAGTTGGAATTTTTCCTGTCTGCTCCAGACTCAAGCATGATGGTTGAACAGTTTCTTCTGGGATCTGTTCCAGTCAGGGCCACCCCTGCCATCTTCCTTCTGAGCACAGCAGAGGCTGCTAAGGGCCTCAAAGTGCTTTTCACACTGCAGGACCTCGGGATCACGAGTAAGTGGAATACAACATCAGCTCCAGAGAATTGCGGGAGTGTCTTGTGCCAGCAGAAGCAGGGACAAAGGAACCCTGCTCGACCAGAGGCTGAGATCCATTCAGGTTGGGCCAGCCCTGCCATCTTCTGCATGAACCCAGCTGAAGGCATCTAGGGCACCAGAGGACTCTCCATGCCGCAGGACCCCTAGCCCACCCAGGACCTTCTGGTTACCTGAGAGCACGTGGGCAACAGAAGCAACAGAACTTCTTGGTCAGGGTCCCATCGGGCCTTTGTCTTAAGCCAAGAGGCAGAGCTGAGACCTGGAACCCTGGGCACATTCCTTGCCAGAGGAGAGTATGCCTATAGGGAGAGTTCTGACCCCAGATCCCAGGAGGTGGATCAGAGCTCCAGACTGCTGGACACCTGCCCTGAAAGAGGAGAGTTTGCCTGCAGAGAGTACTCTGACCACTGGAACTCAGGAGAGAGTTGGACTCCCAGGAGTGCTGACAGAGGCTAAAAGAATCACAGGAAGATCAAGCTCCAACCAGAGACACCTTGAACATTAACACCAGAGATTTCCAGATGGCGAAAGGCAAATGTAAGAATCTTACTAACAGAAACCAAAAACACCGGGTATCATCAGAACCCAGTACACTCACCACACTAGGCCTGGATACCCCCAACACACCCAAAAAGCAAGATGGATTTAAAATCATAACACATGATGGTGGTAGAAGATTTTAAGAAGAGCATTAATAACTCACTTAAATACAGGAAAACACTGCTAAACAGGTAGAATCCCTTAAAGAGGAAGCACAAAAATCCCTCAAGGAATTACAGGAGAACACTGCTAGACACGTAGCAGCCCTTGAAGAGGAAAAACAAAAATCCCTCAATGAATTACAGGAGAATACTGCTAAACAGGTAGACATCTTTAAAAAACTACAGGCAAACACTACTAAACAGGTAAAAGAAACATAAAAATCCCTTAAAGAATTATAGGAAACACAACAAAACAGGCAATAGAATTGAACAAACCCATCCACGATCTAAACATGGAAGTAGAAACAATGAAGAAAACCCAAAGAGAGACAACTCTGCAGATAGAAACCCTAGGAAAGAAATCAGGAACCATAGATGTGAGCATCAGCAACAGAATACAAGAGATGGAAGAGAGAATCTCAGGTACAGAAGATTCCATAGGGAACATGGACACAACAATCAAAGAAAATGCAAAATGCAAAAAGATCCTAACTCAAAACATCCAGGAAATCCAGGACACAATGAGAAGACCAAACCTATGGATAATAGGAGTAGATGAGAATAAAGATTTTCAACTTAAAGTGCCAGCAAATATCTTCAACAAAATTATAGAAGAAAACTTCCCATACCTAAAGAAAGAGATGCCCATGAACATACAAGAAGCCTACAGAACTCCAAATAGAGTGGACCATAGAAGAAATTCCTCCTGACAAATAATAATCAGAACAACAGATGCACTAAATAAAGACAGAATATTAAAAACAGTAAGAGAAAAAGCTCAAGTAACATATAAAGGCAGGCCTATTAGAATTACTCCAGACTTCTCACCAGAGACTATGAAAGCCAGAAGATCCTGGACAGATGTTATACAGACACTAAGAGAACACAAATGCCAGCCCAGACTACTATACCCACCAAAACTCTCAATTACCATAGATAGAGAAACCAAAGTATTCCATGACAAAACCAAATTCACACAATATCTTTCCAGGAATCCAGCCTTTCAAAGGATAATAATGGAAAAACACCAATACAAGGACTTAAACTATGTCCTAGAAAAAGCAAGAAAGTAATCCTTCAAAAAACCTAAACGAAGACAGCCACAGGAACAGAATCCCAACTGTAACAACAAAAATTACAGGAAGCAACAATTACTTTTCTTTGATTTCTCTTAACATCAATGGACTCAATTCCCCAATAAAAAGACATAGACTAATAAACTAGCTACACAAACAGGACCCAACATTTTGCTGCCTACAGGAAACACACATCAGGGATAAAGACAGACACTACCTCAGAATAAAAGGCTGGAAAACAATTTTCCAAGCAAATGATCCGAAGAAACAAGCTGGAGTAGCCATTCTAATACCCACTATATAAATAAACTCAAAGACAAAAGATACATGATTATCTCGTTAGATGCTGAGAAAGCATTTGACAAAATCCAACACCCATTCATGATGAAAGTCTTGGAAAAATCAGAAATTCAAGGCCCATACCTAAACATAATAAAAGCAATCTACAGCAAACCAGTAACCAACATCAATCTAAATGGAGAAAAGCTGGAAGCAATCCCACTAAAATCAGGGACTAGACAAGGCTGCCCACTTTCTCCCTACCTATTTAATATAGTACTTGAAGTCCTAGCTAGAGCAATTCGACAACAAAAGGAGGTCAAGGGGATACAAACTGGAAGGAAGAAGTCAAAATATCACTATTTGCAGATGATAAGATAGTGTATATATAAGTGACCCTAAAAATTCCACCAGAGAACTCCTAAACCTGATAAATAGCTTCAATAAAGTAGCTGGATATAAAATTAACTCAACATCACTTTATAGGTGAACAGATAGAACTTGAGAATATCATTCTGGGTGAGTTTACCCAGATCCAAAAGGATGTGCATGGTATGTACTCATCTCTAAGTGTATATTTGCCATAAAATATAGGATACTCATGCTACACTCCACAGACCCAAAGAAGCTAAAAAAGGAGGAAGGCTCAAGAATGGAGAGTAGTCATAGTGATAGAGGGAGGGAACTTGGTGGGAAGGAGGATAGGGAAAGGAATGGGGGACTGTGGGGTAAGGTGTGGGAAGAGATAGGAAAGTGGGCCACAGGGCCATGGGAATTGTGGTCCTGCATTCCATCTTGTGGGGTCTGGGAACTCTGCTGGGCAGAAGAAACACTGAATGCTAGATTGCATTTTATCCTACATCACCATTAGGTGCTGGGCTTGTGCAAAGCACCAATGCTCTGCTCAGGGATTGGAGAATGCAGCCTGGTCTGGAGAACTCAGCTGGAGTGAGAAATGTCATAGGTCGAGGACAAAGCTGGGGATCCCTGACTCCAAGGTTTCCAGTTACCATTGGAAATCACATAGAGGCAGGAAGAGAGTGGGCCCATGGGTCTGCCAGGAGGAGCCCAATGCCAGGAGTTCCCAAACTCCTGGATATCCAGATGCCACTGGAAGTTGTGGGTGTTGTGATTGGAGGGGGCTCATGGGTTGAGAATGAGCCCAGAGTCAGGGGCTGGTGCAGGTGACGATGGGGAACCCCAACTTGACTCATCGCTGATTGTCCTTAGCTTAGTGGGTAATTATCTGGGAGCACAGAGGGGCCTTCTGTGGGAGACTTAGGCAGCATATCTCTTTAGGTGAAGGTTTTCTCCATGCTCCCCATAGTGGTTCTTGATGGAGACACTCTTTGTTTCTAAACAGTTTATTGATTGTTCATCATGGAAAGTGGGTGCATACTATCTCCTGAGGGTGAACCAGAAATTAAATGACATTTGTAGTGTAAAATGCCCAGGAAGGGAAGCTAATCTGCTAAACCCTTAGGGTCTTTAGATACCACATTAGTATGGAGAACTGTGTTCTGGGCTATGTAATCATTGGTTATATCCACTTATCTCAAGTGTGGTCACATATTTTGTGCTAGGAATCTTGGTAGGGAGCAGGGAGATGTCTACCATCCTCAGATGTGTACCTGAGTGTTGGAGTCTCTGAACCCACTCAACCTTACCAAGTTTCCTAGAAAGATTCATTGCCCCATAGGGAATGAACAGAAATCCATACTTGGTGGGGGGTGGGAGGGTGGGAAGCATCTAAAGAATTCCATCCTGTGATAGGGGAGGTTCTCAAGAATCTATGGGGCTGACCTTAGCTGGGACTCATAGCAGTAGAACTATGGAACCTGAAGAAGCCACCGTCTTCAGCCAGGCAAGAATCCCATTGGAACAATAGTGACAGCAACCCACTCCCCAAATTTTAAACCCAAAATTTATCCTTGTCTACAAGAAATGCAGTGATGAGGAATGGAACAGAGACTGAGGGAATGGCCAACCAAATAACTGGCCCAACTTGAGATTCATCCCATGGGCAAGCAAAAATCCCTGACACTCTTATGCTTACAGTTAGGAGCCTAGCTTAATTGTCCTCTGAGACCCTCTACCAAGTAGCTGACTAAAACAGATGTAGAGACCCACAGCCAAACATTGGATGGAGCTCTGGGGAATCTTTTGGGGAAAGAATTGAGGGGCCCTAAGGAGATATGAACTCTATAGGAACCTGGGCCCTTGGGGACTCTCAAAGACAAAACCAAAGACCATACAGGGGATGAATCAATTACCCCTACCCTTGCTGCACACCTGTGAGCAGATGTACAAGTTGGTCTTCATGTGGTCACCCATCACCTGGAGCAGGGGTTCTCCATAAAGGTGTTACTTGTCTGGGGAATACATTCTCCAAATTGGGCTACCTTGTCTGGTCTCAGTGGGAGAGAATGCATTTAATCTTGCAGCAATTTGATGTACTAGAGTGGGAAAATACCCAGGGGGAGTCTCCACCCTCTCAGAGGAGAAGAGGAGGGGATGTGTGGAGAATTACTGTGTGAGTGGGGGACCAGGTGGGAGGGCATGTAAAGGGATAAATTTAAAAAAACTTAAAAGGAGTGCTCCTCTGTTCACTATTCTGCCAGCCGTGAAGCTATCAAGAGATGCACATTCTGAAATCCCTAAATACAGTTCAGGGGATCTCTAAAAGGGGATGGGGACATGTAGCACCCTAATTATCCTAATTAAGTTGGTTTCCAAAGCAGAGGTTTTCATGATTTTTCTTTTGTAATAGTTACATGACCTTTCCCCTGCCTAACCACAATACTTACAACTAAAGCTAAGGTCTGTAATTCTTCAAATTATGTATTGCAAGTGGAAAAAAAAATAAGAAAATTCTGTGACAGCCAGAAAGCACTGATAGTAATTTGTACCAGAATATTTAGTATGCTATGAATTATTAAAATGAATATTGTAATGTGAAGTATTATATACACTCACTGCCTGGTATTTATACACTTGGATAATATTGCTTAAAATTCAAGACTGGATATCTGTAACACATATGACATTTATGAATGTATGTAATCTTTGCATTATATGTGCACTGGCTAGCTTGTCTTGGGTACCGACTTATTTCCATGTTGTAACCTGGCAGAGAAATTCAGTTTGCTAAAATAACTGAAAAACAAGTGCCAAGATAAGTTTAGAAAGAAGGACATCTGTAAATTTCTTTATATTTCACTTTAAAGTGACAGCAATTACCATTCCAGAATTTCTTCCCTAATTTACTCAGGTTATCTCTTCCTCTAAGTGCTGTTAAGTACAAGAATCTTCTGCCAAGAACGGGATCTTGTGTAGAAAAGTATGAATGTGGAGAGTCTTCTGTTCAATAGTTTTGTTGTTGTTGTTGTTGTTGTTGTATGAAATGTATCTAGATTTCTGTCTATATCATCAAATCCTCACGACAACATCTCAGACGTCACTGCTCTTAGTGAACAGAGAACACTGGCTATCAGGCTATGTTCTCTGTGTTCACAGAATTTCTTATTTGTAGCTAATAAGAATACAAAGTAGAATAGTCCAATAAAGTGCGATGCACAGATCAGCTAAACCAGTCTGAAACGCTTACCAGAATGGTTGCTTCTGTGAGGAAACTAGATGAAGATCAATGGGCGGGACGACCAGATTTCAGGCTGACCAGATCTAGCAAGAACATGCCAAGACTTTGTAGTGGCATCCTCCAAAGTATACTGGAAGCTCAGAAATCACAGTGTATTGGCTAGTTTTGTATCAAGTTGACACTAACTAGAGGTATCTGAAAGGAGGGAACAATTGAAAAACATGCCTCCGTAAGATCTATCTGTAGGACATTTTCTTGATTATGTATTGATATGGGAGAACCCTGCACATTGTGGGTGGTGCTATTCCTGCACTAGTAGTCCTGAGATGTGTGTGTGTGTGTGTGTGTGTGTGTGTGTGTGTGTGATGGTGTTTCTATCATTGCAGCAATAGAAACCCTAAGACACAGAGATAATCATATCTATCATTATTTAAAATAAAGCAGCACTCAATTAGTTTTACGAAACTGGATTACCTATTAACGAATGACTGGTATCTTTTAAAGAATATCATGTGAAGACACATAAGTCTGATTCAAGGGATGAGATAGTAGGTGTGTAGGATAATTTTCTGAAAAGATTAAATGATGTATTTTAGGAGATCTCAACGCCCTCCTCTGTCTGGCATCCTTATGCTCCCAATTCTGTTCCTCTTAGCTGTATAAAAGGACAAAAGGAGACTCTTCCATCTGCTTAAGGTGATGATGAGGAACATTTTACCACAGATCTTTTTCATAGGATTAGCACTCATGATGTTAACTAGAAACTGACCTCATCTGTCTTGGCGAAGGCCAAGGGACCATAATAACAGCTAGAAACAGTGAAAATGATGGTAAGCTCTTGTCCTGGGACGGGACCAACCAGTTGGAATTCATAAAATAAATATTTAGACATACTAACAGAGGTCAGACTTACCCCAATTTCAGGGAAATTCACATTAAGAAATACATTTTAAAATGGATAGCTTTATTCCTAGGGCTGTCTAAGATCTGCCAGAGAGAATTTTCTCAGAATAACTGTAAGCGAGAGGTGACATTCCACTTTCCTCTATCAAGAATAAAGGATGATTCCTGACTGGGGGAAACTCTCAGCAAAGGGTTTTTTTTTTTTTTTTTTTCTGTCTCCTGAACTTTGTTTTTATATAGTTGTTGCTTTCTGTAACATAAGGAATATTTGGGGTAGTGGTATGAACAGTGATGTAAAAAGAATGCTTTTCATTTTATATTGGAGTCACCATTGAGTGGTCAGCATATACAGGAAATTACGAAGAATATTAGTTAAGGCTGTCAAAATAGAATCCCAGCAGAGAAATGACAATAAACTGACTCTAGTTCTACATGCTGCTTCACAGAGAACACATACTGCTTTAGAGAATATACTATTCAGTAATTTCCTTAGAGTACCCTCAAATCTTTGCACAGTCAACACTTACTTCCTGGCCTGTTTCCTTTCTTTCAGGGCATGTTTATTATTCAATGAATCACCACAAACTTAATGAAAGCAGTAGGGCTGTGTCTAACTGTCAGCTTTTCTAAAAACTACATCCTCCGCTCCTGTAAAAGATGAAAGAGCAATGTGTTCATTAGGAAAGTTTACACCAGCCTACATTACAGTACAAAAGAAAAGAAAGGAAAAAGTGAAAGAAGAAAGAGGACAGAAAGAGGAAGAGGAAGTAGAAATGAAGAAAGAGGAGGAGACGGAGGAGATAGTCATTCTCTTCATTAAACCAAAGGACAGTAATGGATACTTAATAATTTGATGTAATATAACACCTTATTAACTTTAATACTCTCTTGTTTTCCTGTGTCTGAATGTGTGGTGTGTGCATGTGTATGCAGGTATATGTGTATGCAGGTATATGTGTATGCAGGTATATGTGCTCCTGTTCATAATCCAGAGGAGACTGTGAGGTTGGGGTGTCTTTTTCTGTGACAGGATCTCTCATTTGAACTTGGTTCTGTTTTGTTTTGTTTTGTTTTGTTTTGTTTTGTTTTGTTTTGTTTTGTTTTGAAGCAGGTTGGCTAGCCAGCAAGCCCCAGCGATCTTCCTGACTGCTTCCCACAAGTGCTGGGGTTACAGGTATGTGTGACCTGACCGGCTTTTACACTACTCGTGTGGATCTGAACTCAAGTCCTCATGGTCACACACCAAGTGCCTTTACACATCAGCCATCTCCCACAGTGAGTATCTTAACTGAATATTTAAGCTGAAGAGTTCATGGGATTTGAGTTAATAGTCTTGGTAAACTATGCAGATTTTAAAAATTAAGTTAAGAATGTAATTACTAAACATATTTAAAACAAAAGAACTAACAAAATAGTACCAACTGGACCAAGACACTAACAAAGTATAGTACAAAAGTGCCAAAAATTAGTGCCTACAAGGTAAGATTTATAGAAAAATCATTCCCTAGCTCACATTTCCCAGAATAGAGACTTCATGCAGGGAAACTATTCTTCCCTAGTTTAACTACCTTAAATTCAAATTCTTCTTTTGAGTCTTTTTGTATCATTAGTAACTTGCTTCAGCTGCTGTCTTGATTTCAGTTTTGATTATTTTAAATTGACTTACGGTCATCTGTGAATGGGATACATGTAAAATGTTTAGATTTCTGTAGTTCAACCACTCTCATTTCCATTGTTAAAACTCTACGTACTAATACGTATTTTTAGTTTGTCTTTTAACTCCTTATGCAACAGATGCCACTCACAGGAACAAACAGTTTTGGATAGAATCTAGTTGCATAGGAAACAGAAGTTTATTGCCATATCCCTTATACAACAATTCCCATGTTAGGATCACAAATTGTCTCAAGAAAAATGTGTTTCTTAGCTAACTTGGCAAAGAGGAAGCTTGTTCAGTATAAACAGGAATAAGATTGCTCTTCCAGGGAGGCAAATGTATCTCTTTGACTTTTTCTTTTATAGTCTGTGCTTGGATATTATGATGAGAGTTTGCACAATGACTTCAGAGTTCATGTTGAGGACAGAAATAACATAAAAGGAAAGGATAACTCAATTGTAGGAAAGATCTTGTAATCTTAATGTCCTACCAAACAGCCACACTAATTTTTATTGTTTCTTGAACTTCTCTTGAAAAACAGAAAAAGAAACTTCTATTCTATTTAAAATGTTATTCAAAATTGTATTCACACTGCATGTCCCGATTTTTAAAAACTGTTATAATGATTTTTAAAATATTTCTAAACAAAATCAATTTAGAGGAGAAAGGATTTATTCCATTTACAGATCAAGGTTACAACACATTATTATGGAAAGTCAAAGTACAGACTTGATGCATCATATCCACAGGCAAGAGTCGACAGAGAATAGATTCATGGATTCTTGTTTGCTTTGTTTGTCCTCAAACATAGACCCACTTCCAGGGGATGGTGCTGTCTTCAGTGACTGAGTCAATTCACAATCAAGGTAATCCCCTGCAGACAAGTCTGAAACCTAGTCTGATCTGCCCTCCTACCATGTGGGTTCCAGGGATCAAACAACTTTTCACTCTCAAGTGATTCTAGTTTGTGTCAAGTGACAGTTCAAAATAATCAGTATGCCATCCAAGCTTGTTTTCAAACATATTGAAGAAATACTCTGTGACAACATAAAACTGAATATGAGAGACTTAAATAAATATGTAAAGTAAATGGGTATTAACATTTCTGAACATTACTTTGTTGAAATACAAAGTTCAAATAGACTGATGATATACAATCCATATAGGTTAAACATGGAATTACAGCCATAACATGTCTTTCTTTAGAGGATTTTTTTTAATTGTTGTTCATTGTTTATTTGTAGTGTTGGACTTTGAACTGAGCTCTCCCATTTAAGAAAAGCACTGTATCTCTGAACTATATCTTGAATCCAAACCTGGGTTTTTGGTTTTTTTTTTTTTTTTTGGTTTTTTGAGATAGGGTTTCTCTGTATAGCCCTGGCTGTCCTGGAACTCACTTTGTAGACCAGGCTGGCCTCGAACTCAGAAATCCGCCTGCCTCTGCCTCCCAAGTGCTGGGATTAAAGGCGTGTGCCACCACCGCCCGGCAAACCTGGGTTTTTAAACTAAGGAATATTTATCCTAAATCTGCCTGACATTTTGTAAGATTTGTCCCAATAAAATTACTTTGGTCATTGCTCTCAAATTTCCAAGGAAGCTTAAGCAAGTTTTCTTGCAGAGAATCCTTTCAGCTTTTAATAAATGAAAACAGTGCATAAGATAAAAGAGGGGTAAAGTCTATCTCATAACTAATATGTATGTTATAAAAGATCTATATAGTATTTATAACATAATAATAATATTACTATAAGCAGTAGTTATTGTGGAATGCTCTGTTAAATCTGTTATATATTTTTATAGATAACTTTATTTTAATCTAAAAATGAGCTCTAATTCAAGCACTATTCGTCTAGAATTAGCAAGCATAGAGACATGTTTTCATTCTCCTAAAGGTCATTGAGCTAATTCAAGGAATGACCTGGATTTGAACACATGCAATGTATACTCAATGTAGGAATAATTATGCACTTATCTTTTCATGGCAACCTGATTTCTAACAACAAGAATTATGTTCTAAAATGTATTTAAGTTATTGTTTAAATAAGCTTCTGGCAAATCAATTGTCTATCCTTTCCCAAGTGACTTCCTCATCCATGTTTTTTTTTTTTAGTAATCTTCAATTGGCTCATACAACATATTATTAGACTGCTTATAGATAGTCTCCAATTATAGCAATATATTGAGAACTGAGAAGAAAATTAATGCTGACTTGTGGAGGAAGACAGTCTAATTAAATATGTGTATACATTGTTATTTATATGGTAACGTTCCTTCCAGCTCTACTACCTTCCTTGAGACCTCCACAAATACATTTTCACCCATTCATAGTCATCTTGTCATCTATTGAAATCAGTTTCTAAATTATCAGGCTAGCCAAATGACTCAGCAGATAAGGGCACCTGCTGCCAAGCTAGATGACCTGAGTTTGATCCCTGAGACTCACAGGGTAGGAGAGAACAAGCTGCTCCACACTTCATGCACACACACACACACACACACACACACACACACACACACAGATACACACACACATACACCCACACGTACAGATACACACACATACAGATACACACACACAGACACACAGACACACAAACATACAGACACATACACAAATACACACAGACACACACAGACACACACACAGACACACACAGACACACATGCACAGACACACACACAACAAACACACACACACACAGACACACATCTTTGTATTTGTTCCTGCAAATTCCACATGGAGAAAACCAGTCTTATCAAAATTGTTTTCTTTTCTCTGAAATATCTAGTCTTTCTTGGGTAGTAAATTCCTTCTTGAGAGGAGGTTAAATTTTGTCATTTAGTGATTAGCCTTATCTGTTCTCTGCAAAGCCCATATGTTTTCTCAACTGTGTCTTTCGTAGTCTCCAGCTAGCTCTACAATCCTGACCCTGCATTTATTTGATATCAGCTTAATTCTGCCCACCTTATTCTCATCCTCACCTTACCATCCCTCCTTCTTAACTCTCAGTTTATTGCCTAGAAAAAGATCCTCAAACTGCCCCTAAATGAGGAAAGAAGTGACATGGGGCTTGAGATTTTACGTTGTCTCACAGTTAACTGTTTCTGAAACATCTGAAATAAAACATTTCATATTGACTTGAGGAGCAAAAGTAGAGAAAAACAAATTGCTAAATGACTGGTTATATATGATTTTAAGTTGTGATATTATGGTCTAATATTGTTCACAGTTACATTCTTCTTAAGAAGGTCATAAAAATCAACTGATGTTTCTTTACTAGAAATTTGAAATTAAAAAGAAATTGAGTATCACAATAAATTTACCACTGAACAAATTAAAACTTGTGAGTGTCTCGTATGAAGACCAAACTGCTCACCTGCTACATATATGCAAGTGTTCCAGCCTGTACTCACTGTTTGGTTGATGATTCAGTCTCTTGTAGCTCCTAAGGGTCCAGGTTAGTTTACTCCGTTGGTCTTCCTGTGGAGTCCCTTCTTTGGGCCACCAGTCCTTCCCCCAACTCTTCAATAAGATTTTTTGAGCTCCATCTAATGTTTGGATATGAGTCTTTGCATCTCTTTTCATTGGCTGTTGGGTGGAGCCTCTCAGAGAACAGTTATGCTAGGTTCCTGTCTGAAAGCATAACAGAGTATCATTAGTAGTGTTGGGGATTGGTTCTTGCCATTGGGACAGGTCTCAGTTTGTAGGTCCTCCAAATAACTGGAGCAGGGGCTGTCCCTGAGCCTTTTGCCTGCCTGCCTGCCTGCCTGTAGATATAGTGCTCCTAAATGGACAACCTTGTTTAGTGTCAGTGGGAGAGGATGTACCTAGTCCCACAGTGACTTGGGGTATGTGTATGTGTGTGTATTGGGGGGTGTAGGGGGTTGGCAGCAAGAGGGTGGCTTTCACTTCTCTAAAAAGAATGGGGGGAGGACTTTTGTGAGGGAGTACTGGGAGGAGAGGAAGGGCTGATATTGGGTTGTAAAAGGAATAAATAAATTTAATACAAAATTTTTGTGTGTGTGTCAAATGTGATTTGTGCTCATTTGGAGGAAATAGAAAAACCTTAAAGAAAAAGATAATGGCAAACACACAGAAAAAAAAAAAAGGATGTAGGAAAGATTGGGAAACCACAGAAGGGAATGAACACCTGTGGAGAGGAACTTGACAGTAGAGATTCATCAGAAGCACCAAGCTCTCCTGTGGTCTGGTGCCATTTCTCTCCTTCCCCTCTTACCTGTGCTAGGGAACATACTCAGGGTTTTATGCTTGCTAGACAAGTATTCTATCCTTCGTCTCTTATTCTATGGTTTGGTGGACTGCTTCTCAATCTTTCCTAATTTTTAATATAGAATTCTTTTGGCCACACCATTATTAGAGAAGAAGAGGACACAGAAATAATGGTACACAAGGTACAATCTGCACCAGTGCAAATATGTGGCAAGCCATGCAGAGCATCAAACTAGAATAAAACCCTGACTCTTCACTATTGGATTTCTAAAGCACAAAAGTAAAGAAATTGTACCTCTTGCACTGGTAACATTGAGTAGATATACAAAGGCTGTCTACGGAAGGATATCTTTGGTTTCTCCCTTTCATACCATCTC
Source organism: Mus minutoides (assembly GCA_902729485.2). Classification (NCBI taxonomy): domain Eukaryota; kingdom Metazoa; phylum Chordata; class Mammalia; order Rodentia; family Muridae; genus Mus; species Mus minutoides. The sequence continues at coordinate 196,752 of LR749546.1, forward strand.
AGGTGCCATGTGTTGAAGGGTCAACATCCTCACTAGTAGACTGGAGCTTAGAGTCACAGCCAGGGTATCCTTCCTGTCTGTGGTCTAGACTCCTCTGGTACAACAGGACTTGGATTCCAACCTTGTAGTGGCCCAGGACTTACTATTTTGATTAGACTGGAACATGTAAACTATAGCTCATTTGCTCTGATGGAATTTGGAGTCGATTATAAACAAGCTAACCCCTTCTTGTCTCTTCTTTTCTTTTGGTCTTTGGTACTTTCAGAAACTCACCTTTATCACTTCCAGTTCAATCCACAGCAGCTGTCACTGTTTTTCCACCCCATTTCTTTCTTTCTTTCTTTCTTTCTTTCTTTCTTTCTTTCTTTCTTTCTTTCTTTCTTTCTTTCTTTCTCTCTCTCTCTCTCTCTCTCTCTCTCTCTCTCTCTCTCTCTCTCTCTCTTCCTTTCTTCCCCCCCTTTCTTTTTTGTTTTTTTGTTTTTTTTGAGACAGGGTTTCTCCGTGCAGTCCTGGCTGTCCTAGAACTCACTCTGTAGACCAGGCTGACCTCAAACTCAGAAATCTGCCTGCCTCTGCCTCCCAAGTGCTGGGATTACAGGCATGCACCATCACTGCCTGGCTCACCCCATTTCCTTTAAAGAAGCTTTCCTCCATATTTTCAAGCACTTGATCACTCTTACTTGTTAATGTATTTTATTGCTGTGATGTGTATGCAAAGACAATTCCCTGTGCATTAAAAAAAACACTATTAACTTTAAAACACTTTAAGAAACATGTGTCCTTCCTATCTATCTATCTATCTATCTATCTATCTATCTATCTATCTATCTATCTATCTATCTATCTATATGTATGTATATATATATATAGTTTCAGGGATAACCACATGACATTGAATAACTAATTAGGGGGAATCATACTTTTATTTTGCGTATCTATTGGTGTTGTACTTATTTCAAGTTTTGTTTGGGCAGCCATATTTTTTTAGATATTTTGAATGAAGTTTCTCTATCAATTTTAGTAGACACGGTCTCTGGTCCTCTAGATTTTATAATCTTTCTGCTTCTACTTCTAAAATGTTTCCTGAGCCTTAGGTATAGGAATAATGTTTTAAATGTAAAAATTTGGACTAGGTATGTCATATTTACTTATTCTCTATATTTTGACCAGTTTGGTATCCATCTGAATGTTTTCTGTCTATTGCAAAGAGAAGTTTCTTTGATGAGTGAGAGCTACACTTATCTTTGGCTATAAGGGTAGATATTTGTTATGGAACTGGGAACTCTGCTTGTTTAATGAAGTAGCTGTTGTCATTTGCTACCCCACCAACAGTGAGAGTTCCCTTTCTCAGCCCCTCTTCCAGTATTTTTTGTCCTTTTGTTCTGTTGTTAACTACTGTGACCTAGGCACATTGAAGTTTAAAAGTTATTTTTGTTTGCATTTCCCTAATTGCAAAGAGGAATGAAACTATTAGCATTTCTTTTGAGAAATTTATTAGCCATTCTTATTTGTCTTTTGAGAATTCTGTTCTCTGTAGTCCATTTTTTGAAGAATCTTTGATTTTGTTCTTGGTGGGATTTTTTTTTTGAGGGTTCTTTATGTATTCTGTATATTGACTCTCTTTAAGATGTATAGCTGGTAAGGATTCTATTCCATTCTGACTTCCTCTTCTGTGGAGGAGGACTTCCTACTTATTGATTGATTGTTTTTTAACAGAAGTGTTCTGATGGTTTATATATGCTTGGCCCAGGGAGTGGCACTATTAGGAGGTGTGACCTTATTGGAGTAGGTGTGTCATTGTGGGCATGGCCTTTAAGACGCTACTTCTAGTTGCCTTGAAGCAAGTCTTCTCCTAGCTGCCTTTGGAATAAGAAGTGGAACTCTCAGCTCCTCCAGTCCCAAATCTGCCTGGATGCTGCCATGCTTTTGCCTTGATGATAATGGACTGAACCTCTGAACCTGTAGGCCAGCCCCAATTAAATGCTGTCCTTTATAAGACTTTCCTTGGTTGTAGTGTCTGTTCATAGCAGTAAAACCCTAAGAGAAGTGTTTTAGTTTTATGAGGACACACTTATCAATTGTTTGTCCTTGAATTCCTCACCCTTCCGTTTTGGCTATCCTACCACTAGTATTAGAGGGATGGAGCACCACACTTGGGTCATGTTTTAGATCTAAAACATCAAGTTTTCTGATATATGTTTTCAATTCTTCCATCGTTCCAATGTTTTTTAGTTACATGGTTTCATCTTTTAAACATTTATGGATAAAGAGTTTCATGCAATTTGGGGTTCATGGGAGAGGTTAGAGGGAGAAAAAGAGGAAAATGATATAATTATATTTTAATTTCAGAAATGTATTAATTAAAAATAAAGATTATTTCAGCTTTATAACCAGTAGTTAAATATAAACAATATATTTTATAGCTTAAGCTCTATAAAATCTTATTTGTAATTAATGTTTATCTTTAGTGTCTGAGTTCTCCTAGTTGTTTATTTCTTTTTAGAATTTATTTTACTTTATTTATTATTTTATTTATTCTTCTCTCATATATTTAATCCCAACCACAATTTTTTCTCCCCCCTCTATTCTCAGTCTTTCTTTACCTTCTTACTCCCCCAGATCCACTACTCCTCTGTCTCCCTTCAGAAAAGAGCAGGTCTCTCAAGGTTATCAACCAAACATGGAAAAGTGACAATATGACTAAATATACTCATATTTAGGGTACTCCACTAGGAGGAAAGATATCCCAAAGGCAGGCAAAAGAGTCAGGGACAACACCTTCCCAGTTTTAGGAGTCCTACGAGAACACAAAGCTTCACAACCATAACATATATGGAGAGGACCTAGGTCAGACCTATACAGTGTCCTTGATTGTGAATTCAGTTTCTATGAGCCCTAGTTAGTTGATTTTTGTAAGCCATGTTCTTGTGGTGTCCTTGACCCTCTGTCACCTATAATCCTTCCTCCCCCTCTTCTGATAGCTTTTAAATACCTGATATTTAATGTTTGATGAAAAAAAGAGCTATGAAAACGTGATTATATTTGCAATAGTATATGTGCCCATATTCACTTGAGGCTCTACTGGGTTAAACATATAAAAATGGAGACTTGAACCCCAAACAGAAACATACACAGATGGAATTTAATTGTCAGTGTTGAATGATTTGGTCAGAGATGTGTTTGAATTGCTTGGAATGTTCCAGATATGTGTATTCACCAGGAAGTTACTCAGGGTGGATATACGGAAGGAATAGATACTCATGAGCATCCATGGCTCTGTCTCCTACAGAGTTCAGCTTCTCAAGATCTCATACTCATACCTTCCCTGCTATTACAGACTAGTCCTATTTTAGCCAAAATAGGTTATTGATCCTTTGTTACTTTTATCAGATATTTTATCATAGCAATGAGAAAATAAATTAATACAGTTTTATAAAATGAGTTTGAAGATATCAATTTGGTTATTGATCTCCACTATAATACCAAAACATAAATTTCTACATCACACTTTAAATCACATTTGATGACAGAACATATAGCTATAATAATATATACAATACAGCATATAATATATAGCTATATTATTAAGAAGCCACAGATTAATACAATTTATGGGTCATAGAGATTCCTGGTGACCTATTTTTATTCTCTCTGAATTCTACATATGTGGTATAAACCATTTGTGATTTCTACCAAATATTGGGCATTATGCTTTAATTTAAGTATAGTTTCCCCTACCCTCAAGATAAGATGTACTTTAAGATCTTCTAGTGTTAAGACCATGAATAAGCTAGAAGTTGCATTAAATTACAGAATTACCTCATAATATGTACTGAGAAAGATCACTTTATGTTCCTTTTTTTCTTTTTGTAGAAAAAGAAACATTATTTTTTGGTTACTTGAGGAATGGCATAGTTATTTATCCAGTGGTCTCTTTAATATTGATCAGCTGCTAGAGGGCTAAAATTCACTTTCTGGTTTATGTGTTACATAATACTTATTTACTCTTTTCATTTTTGCTTAGCTCTCTGCAAGCATCACAGTATTGATAACAAGCTGATTAATTAACAAAACATTAATTGTGTCTTGACACTACAGTTTTATTCGTTTCTCAAATATAAAACAAAACGATATTTATATTTTAAACAATACAGATTTTACTTATTGTTTTCATTCAATCTTTAGACAACATATTCCCTAGTTTTTTTAACTTAACATAATTAGGAAGTTTCAGATAAACTTACACACACACACACACACACACACACACACACACACACACACACACAAGCGGGCCCTTCCAGAATTGCCTTTGTCTAGAAACCCATAACTGGCATATGGTAAAGACAGTGAATATTTAATAATAAATATTATCTAGTGTAACAATAGAAATATAGTTTAATAAAATACACCTTTTAGTAATGTCATCATTATCAAGTGTTCTGTATTGTACACAGCTATATCAATATACTTTTCCACCTGTACAAGAGCAAAGCATTGTACTGTGTGTTACAACAATGACCATGATGTCACCAGGAAAGAAGAACACTCTCTCCTATAGCATTATATGGAGTCACTGTGATATGTGCCATTGGACAGCAGATTGTATACACACTTATAAGAATGTTCTACTGAACTTGTATCTTTTCCATTTCTTTCTTGCCTAAAATAACTGTTTCTGAACTAAAAACAAAGTTAGGAAATAATTTAATTCTCCAAATATGGTAGACAATCACCTTACCTTGCTAAGAGCTGGCTAATGCTATGTGCAGTCTGTAAGGTATATGACTTTTTCTGAATGTTCCATGCTCCTCTCTTATCCCAGGCTTTAGAGGGAGGTTGGGAGGCCAGAAAGAAAGCAGAAGTCATTTTTTAAAATTTTTGCTCTTGTCTTACATTTATTATGACTTTTTAAATATATTTTCTTTCTGGGATGTATGCTTTTTTATATATTTTTATCTAAGTCTTTTCCACTTTATCCATCAGATCAGTTATAAAGCTACACAAACAACTCATGCTGGAATGCTATGATAGGGCCATACTTGCTTTGCAGTCAGCACCACAAAGCATATTTAGACATTGATCTGTCTACCCCAGCTACCACTTTAGCCAGTAACAAACTACATCCCCTAGTTTGCTTTGTAAATGTCATATTGAGTCTATAGCCAGCCTATACTGAACATGCCAGTCTCCTCTAATTGAAGGCAATGTCATATCTTCTCCACCAGACTAAACTGTGGATTGTGTAGCTAATGACTATGTCGACCTTTTACAAATTTAGAAAAGAGCTTCTCAAGTGATCTTCAAAATGATTTTTATTCAATTCTTTTTGCTTTTTGAAAGTGTAGCAAATTTCATTTGTTATCAAGACAGTTTCATCTCCTACTTGGATACAATAGCCAGCATTTCTTAGTCCCATCACATTTCAGGGCCACCCTGTGGTTCTTTGATAAGCTTAATTATTATTCACCAAACACATAGAATTATAAACTATTAGGCAATAAAGTGACATTTGACAAGAAGGATTCATGACACATAGTGTTTTCACTAATGAATATTACTACTGGGTTTAACACAGTCAGAAGTATCCACAGGCACTTCCATATTTATTCAAACCATTTCTTACATGACACTTTCTTGACTAATTTGGTCTCAAATAAGCTCAATCAGAACAAATTCCAAATAAAGACAATGTAAAGTGCAGAAAAGAAGAAAAAGGAGATAAAGAATTAGCATTATTCAGTTTCCTTTATTAAGACATTATTTTTAAATTGTGTGTATGTATGTATGTATGTATGTATGTATGTATGTATGTATGTATGTATGTGTTCTCATGTGAGTATGTGCATGTGAGTGTAGGTGCCCATGGAAGACAGAAGTATCTGGATCCCTTTTCAAAACAACTGAATTAATCAACTGAATTAATCTACCTTAAAATTTCATAATTAGGAGATTACTTCTCTCCACTATAGCCTCATACTTTTTGTTTGTTTGTTTGTTTTTTGAGACAGGGTTTCTCTGTGTAGTCCTGGCTGTCCTGGAACTAACTCTGTAGACCTGGCTGGCATCGAACTCAGAAATCCGCCTGCCTCTGCCTTACAAGTGCTGGGATTAAAGGCATGTGCCACCATGCCCAGCTGCCTCTATACATTTTAAAAATATAAGATTGGAAAAAATGAGAAATATTAATAGGATTTTTTCTTTGCTAGAGATTTCTGAAAGATATAAAAGGGATTATAATTTGTAACCAATGGCAACACTCCTTGTAAATTCTGCACTCTAACTCTTTAAAATTCGATCCTTCCTGGGAATGTTTTCCCATGGGAGCTTGAACACAAAAATTTCCTAACACCTAATGTCTAAAACATTTTCTAAAATTGACTATTTTCTTTTTCTACTAACAAAATGTTCTCATAGCCAAAGTATTAAGCAGTTCATTTTCTTTTCAAGATGGTATACTCTTCTCTACAGAGGGTTCCATCTAGAGCTTCTATCTAAAAACAAAACAAAACAAAACAAAACAAAACAAAACAACCACACACACACACACAAAGATGAGCTAGATATTAGGTGAGAGGCCTTGATGATGGACAGCAATGAGCAGCTATCTCACACTACTCCTGGCTTAGATAGAGTGTCTATTACTACGATAAAGACCATGACCCAAAAGCAACTTGGGGAGGAAATGTTTATTTGGCTTATGTGTCCACATCAGAGTCCATCATCTGAGGAAGTGAGGGCATGAGCTGGAAGAAGGAACTATAGCAGAAATCACGGAGGAAGGCTGCTTACTGGCTTCCTACTCATGGCTTTCTCAGTTTGCTTCTTGTATGCCTTAAATCCACCTGTCCAGAGGCTGTACTATCCCCAGTCAGCTGAGAGGCCACATCAATCACTATTAAACAAAATGCCTCACAGAGTTGCTTATAGGCCAAGCTACTGGAGGCATTTTTCTCAATTAAGATCCCCTCTTTCCTGATATGTCTAGTGGGTGTCACATTGACAAAAACCAGCCAGGAAAACGTCCCAGGCTATCCTCAAGCCACCATGATAACAACCTCTATTTCTCACAGGCTATTTCTTAGTAACTGACCTCACATTTTCTGACAGAGAAATAGTCAGCACCCAACACCTTCACATGTCTAATTATGCTGCCCAGGACAAGCACTATATACACTCTCTAGAAGAGACACATCTAAAAATGTGGGTATGCAAGGAAGGCAGAGAAGTCAGCATTGGGCTCCCCCCCCGCCGTATGTAATTCTTACTAAGCTAAAACTTCAAAGGTATTTTGGAGGTAGATCACATTAAAGACAAGAAAATCCATTTTAGATACTAAATCAGAAAACACTAGGAAGCATGCCTTGAATATGAGGACTAGCTTGGGATAGGGTACCCATCATGGCTTGGAAATGTTTCTATGCTAGGTTCAGAATTTTCACGCCTATTCTGAGGCCACAGGAAAATAGTGACATGTAATAGATTTGATTGCTATGATAGTTTGAATGAGAATGGTCCTCAGGTAGTTGAGCCTAGCTGATAGAACTATTTGGGAAGGATAGAAGGAGTGGCTTTGTTGGAGGAGGTACATCACTGGAGGCGGGCTTTGAGGTTTCAAAACCCCAAGCCATTCCCACTTAGCTCTCGCTGTCTCATGCTTGTGGATGAAGATGTGAGCTCAAATCTCTTCTCCAGCACCATGCCTGATGCCATGCTACCCACTATGATGGTGATGGACTCTAACCCTAACCCTTTTCATTTTGGAACCTGAATCCTAAATTAAATGCTTTATTTTATAACTTGCCTTGGTCATGGTGTTTTGTCACAAAATTAACTAAGTCAACTTCTTACCTCAGCAACTGCCTCCACTGACTATATTTATGTCAATGCTAAGGAAGGATAGAAAAGAACAACTTCCACATTGCTTTGACTAAAACCACCCAGGCCGATAGTCTAGCGCAGCAAGTATTTATTTCAGGTTGTGTCCATTGCAGATGATTAAGCACAGCTGCTCAAATTGTCAGAAAAAGAAACTTCCCCATATCATGCCAATTTCTCCAAAACATACCGATTAATGTTTGCTTGTAATATACTTTACTAGATATGCGCTGACAATACTCCTGAAATGATGAAAATCTATGAGAAGCTAATTTTACTTCAGAATTTCTAGAAAATTTTTCCGAGTAAGCCTACCCTCATTTGTATACTTTTTGAATGCATTAAGAATGCATTTTAAATTTTATTTTCTCTTATCAAAATAGATTTTTTTCATACAATATATTCTGATAATGGTTTTCCTTCTACGATTCCTATATGTATCCACACACTCTCTTCTTGCCTTAGAAGTCAAACAAACATCTAAACATAATATACTAGATTGAAGTAGGATGAAACGAATGAACTGAAAAACAAAAGGAGCCAAAAAATGCAACACACATATGTGCAGACACACACACACGCATTTTTACACACAGGAATCCCATAAAAACACAAAACTAGAAGCCATAAATATGCACAAAGGACTGACAAAATGTTATGAGATAAAGAACCTCCAAAGATGTTATTTAGTTTGTTTTGTGTTGACCATCTAATGCTGGGCATGGGGCCTTTCCCTAAGAATGGTTTGTATACTCAGTAAGACTCCATTGGAGAGAACTAAGTTTTCATTTGTGACTTTTTTTAAATTTAATTTTTTAATCTTTTATTTTATTTAATTACATATCAAATATTGTCCCCTTGCTCAGTCTCTCCTCCAACCCCCCCACCATGTCACCCCACTCTCCTTTGTATCTAAGAGGGTCCTCCCTCACCTACCCACTCACTCCTGCATCACCCCTCTAGCATCCCTCTTCCCTGGGGAAACAAGCCTCCACAGGACCAAGTGCCTCCCCACCACCACCACCACTGATCCCAGACAAGGCGATCCTCTGCTACATATGAAGCAGGAGACATGGACTTGTACCCATTTATACTCTGGTTGGTGGTTTAGTCCCTGGAATCTCTGAGGGGCTGGTTAGTTGATATTGTTGTTTTTCCTATGGAGTTGCAATCCCCTTCGGGTCATTCAGTCCTTCCCTAACTCTCCCATTGGGGTCCCCGGGCTCAGTCTAATGGTTGGCTGTGAGTATCTGCATCTGTCTAAGTCAGGTGCTCACAGAACCTCTAAGAGGACAGCTATACCAGGCTTTTGTCAGCAAGCACTTCTTAGCATCAGCAATAATGTCAGGCTTGGTGTCTGCAGATGGGATGGATCCCAATGTAGGGTAGTCTCTGGATAGCCTTTCCTTCAGTCTCTGCTCTGTTTTTGTTTTTGTTTTTGATTGTTTGTTTGTTTGTTTTGTCCCTGTGTTTCCTATAGACAGGAACAGGTTAAAAATTTTGAGATGGGTGAGTGTTCCCTTCCCACAACTAGGGGCCATGCCTATCTACTGGAAGTGGTTTCTTCAGGTTCTATCTCCTCTCTATTGGGTATTTTCACTAATGTCATCCACATTGGGTCCTGGGAGCCTCTCTCATCCCTGGTGTCTGGGACTTTCTAGTGCTCCCCATTTCCCATTCCCTACTCCCCACTGCTACTTATTTATATTAATTCTTCTGGCCATCTGGACTTTTGTCCTGTCTTTTTCCATACATGAACCTGACTCCCTTATCCCTCCCCCTTCCCTCTTCCACATAGTTCCCTCCCTCCCTCCCTCTACCTGCCATTATTATTTTGTTCCCCTTCTAAGTGGGATTGAAGCATCCACTCTTTGCCCTTCTTTCTTGTTAAGCTTCACATGGTCTTTGAGTTGTATCTTGAGCTTTTATCAGTGAGTGCATGTGATGTATGTCCTTTTGGGTCTTGGTTACCTCACTCATGTTGATATTTTCTATTTCCACCCAGTTGCCTGCTAAATTTGTGTAGTTGTTGTTTTGTAGTAGCTGAGTAGTATTCCACCGTGTAAGTGTACCACATTTTCTGTATCTATTCTTCTGTTGAGGGACATCTGGGTTGTTTCCAGCACCTGGCTATTATAAATAAATCTTCTATGAACATAGTGGAGTACATGTCCTTATTATATATTAGAGCATCTTTTGGGTATATGCCCAGTAGTAGAATAGTAGGGTCTTCAGGTAGAACTATTTCCAATTTTCTGAGGAAGTGACAGACTGATATCCAGAGTGTTTGTGCCAGCTGGCAACCCCACCAGCAATGGAGGAGTGTTCTTCTTTCTCCACATCCTCAACAGCATCTGCTGTCTTCTGAGTTTTTTTTTTAATTAGGTATTTTCTTTATTTCCATTTCAAATGTTATCCCCTTTCCTAGTTTCCTCTCTGAAAACCCCCTATCCCTTCCTCCCTCCCCCTGCTCACCAACCCACACACTCCTGCTTCCTGGCCCTGACAGTCCTCTATACTGGGGCATACAACCTTCACAGGACCAAGGGCCTCTCCTCCCATTGATGACCGACTAGGTCATCCTCTGCTACATATGCAGCTAGAGCCATGAGTCCTACCATGTATTTTTTTTGTTTGTTTGTTTGGTGGTTTAATACCGGGAGTTCTGGAGATACTAGTTAGTTCATATTGTTCCTCCTATGGGGTTTCAAACCCTGTCAGCTCCTTGGGTACTTTCTCTAGCTCCTTCATTGGGGAACCTGTGCTCTGCCCAATAGATGACTGTGAGCATCCACTTCTATATCTGAGTTTTTAATCTTAGCCATTCTGATTGGTGTAAGGTGGAATCTCAGGTTCGTTTTCATTTGCATTTCCCTGATGACTAAGGATGTTGAACATTTTTTTAGTTGCTTTCTCAGACATTCAAGATTCCTCAGTTGAGAATTCTCTGTTTAGCTTTGTACCCTATTTTTAAGTGGGTTATTTGTTTTTATTCTTTATTTTTTTGGAGGTTAGCTTCTTGAGTACTTTATATATACTTTGGATATTAGCCTTCTATTGAATGTGAGGTTGGTGAAGATATCTTCCATGTCATGGATTGGTAGTATTAACATAGTAAAAATGGTCATCCTACTAAAATCAATCTACAGATTCAGTGCAATCACCATCATGATTCCAACACAGTCCTTCACAGATATGGAAAAAGCAATTCTCAATTTCATATGGCAAAACAAAATGTCCAGGATAGTAAAAACAATTCTGAACAATAAAAGAACTTCTAGGAGAATTACCATCCCTGACCTCAAGCTATACTAGAAGGCAATAGTGATAAAAATTACATGGTATTTGTATACAGACAGACATGTTGACCAATGAAATAGAGTTGAAGACCCAGAAAGCCTATACATTTATGGACATTTGATCTTTAACAAAGAAGACAAAATATACAATAGGAAAAAAAGAAAGCATCTTCAATAAACAGTGCTGGTCTAACTGGCAGAGGCATGTAGAAAAATGAAAAAAAAAAGATTCATTTTTATCAACTTGTTCAAAGCTCAAGTACAGTGGATCAAGGACCTCCATATAAAACCAGATGCACTGAATCAGATAGAAGAGAACATGGGAAAGAGCCTTAAACTCATTAGCACTGGGGGAAAATGTCTTGAAGAGAACACCAATGGCTCAGGTTCTAAGATCAACAATTGATAAATGGGACCCCATGAAACTGGAAAGCTTCTGTAAGGCAAAGGACATAGTCAATATGACAAATTAGCAGCCCACTGACTGTGAATGGTTATTAATTGAAGATAGCTTCTTTTAGTGGGAAATTTAGTAGAGCATCTCTTGTATAGGGCATCCATGTGTAATGCCAGATGTAATGGTAAACATAGGTTTTGAAGTAATCTTTTAGAAATTATCGGTGATTGTTATCTGAGATTCATGGGATTGCTCTTCCTATGGGAACGTCTGAGCCTTTGCATGACTTCAGTCCTAAGATACTCCTAGTTTGATGGTTTGCATAAGCTCAGTCCAGTGAGTGGCACTATTAGAAGGTGTGGCTCTGTTGCAGTAGGTGTGTCGCTGTGGGTGTGGGGTTTAAGACCCTCATCCTAGCTGCCTGGAAGTCAGTATTCTGCTAACAACCTTCAGATGAAGATGTAGAACTCTAAGTTCCTCCTGCACCATGCTTGCCTGGGTCCTGCCATGCTTCCTGCCTTGATGATTGTGAACTGATTCTCTGAACCTATAAGCCAGCCCCAATTAAATGTTGTCCTTTATAAGAATTGCCTTGGTCATAGTGTCTGTTCATAGCAGTAAAACCCTAACTAAGACACTTGGAAAACCAGAAAGTCTTGTAAAGGCTGAGAATTGCTTAGGTAGTGGTTTCTTCAGACAATTTCTTGGTCAGATAAAAGCTTCTGGAATGTGGAAATAGATTTTTAATGATGTTTTTTATGTAACAATCAATAAAAAACCATGTTTGCAAGGTTCAGTCCACAGAGGGTATTCCTTCCTGCTCCAGATCCTTATTTCTTTTCTCTCTCTCTCTCTCTCTCTCTCTCTCTCTCTCTCTCTCTCTCTCTCTCTCTCACATTGCTTTCTTTCTTTCTTTCTTTCTTTCTTTCTTTCTTTCTTTCTTTCTTTCTTTCTTTCTTTCTTTCTTTCTGTTACATTCTGATTGCAGTGCCCTTACCCGCTCCTCCAAGTAAAGGAGAGAAGCTTAGAAAGCCCCCTCACAAGGATGGAAGAGACCCTTGGTCCTAATAACACACATGAGATTAAGGCAAAGCCTTATTTAATCCTTGAGTATCTCCCTTTCTTCTATCATTCCACCTAACACAGAATACTGACACATTTTTGGTTAGGGACTGTGGTTTGAGTTCACTTCTTTCAGTACTGTGACACCATCAGACACAGAACTGTGAATTCTTGGTGCATGCTGCTACAGTCACCATGAGTTCAGATGTATGTCAGTTCTGCTGGGGTTGGAATGTTTTGTTTCCTTGGTATCCATCATTCCCTCTGGCTCTTACAGTCTTTTATACCTCCTCTCGCATAGGGTTCACTGATCTATAAAGGGAAGGATTTGATGGAGACATTCTATTTAAGATTGAGTGTTCCAATGTCTTTCTCTGTGCAGAATGCCTGGTTGTGGTCTCTGTGTTTGTTCCCATATGTTGCTGGAGGAAGCATCTTTGATGATGGCTGAGCAAGGTGTTGGTCTATAATTACCACAGAATGTCATTAGGAGTACTTTACTGATTTATTCTTTTAGCACAACAGTAGAATTTAGTTTTCCCATAGACTCTTGGCTACTTAAGCACTGTTGGATATGGGTCCCATCTCATGAAGTGGTACTTAAATCCAATTGTATAGTGGTTGGTAACTCCCAAAAGCTTTGTGTCACTATTGTACTAGTGCATCTTGTACACCAAAGGCACCATTGCAGATGGGTTGGTGTTTACTTTCTTTCATTGGTAGCATCCAGAGTATTTTCCAGTGCTATGAACATCAGTCCATAGTGGTGAAGACTCTAGGTAGCTATCAGCTCTACTTCTTTGTGTTCAGTGAGTAGTATAGATATTGTCCTCAGCAATGAAGCCTTACCATCAGTTTGTGGAGAGTAACCAATAGCGTTGGCAATAGCCTGGATTATTTGGGGGTTTCTGTGGAGCTCTTTTGGCCAACAACTCAATTATATATAACCCATTCCTAGTTATTTCATTTGTTGGTAAGAGATGGCCATATGGGGCTCTATCTCCTTGTTATTTGCAATTTCATTTAGATCATCTTTATATCTGTCAACATTTTAGGAAGCTGATATTGCATTAAGTTTCCATACAACCCCCTCTCCCTTTGTTCCGTCCCCATCCTCATTTAACCATCCTATTCCAGTCCCCTTTCTCCCATCCATCCATAACTATCTATTCTATTTCTCTTTACTTAGGGTGATCTGATCCTTTCCTAGTCCTTTATTCTATAACTAACTTCTATGAATATATGGATTGACGCCTGCTTATCAAAGACTTAACATCTAATATCTACATACAAGCAAATACATACCATGACTGTCTTTCTGGTTCTTGGTTACTTCATTTAGGTTGATTTTCCTCAGGCCTATTCATTTACTTGCAAGTTTCATTATTTCATTTTTTAAAGGTTACAATATAATATTCTGTTATGTAATCTAAAAAATTAATTTATTCATCCCCTGATAGACATCTAGGCTGCTTTCAATTTCTGGCTTTTATAATTAAAGCAATAACAGTGGTTAATCAAGTGTCTCAGTAGTAGGATAAAATGTTCTTTGGTTATATGCTAAAGAGTGGTATAGCTAGAGCTTGAGGTATATATATTTCCATTTTCTTGAGGCATCAACACACTGATGTGTATAGTGGCTGTACAAGTTTGCACTCGCATCAGCATGGATGAGCTTTCCCCTTACTCCATTCTCTTGCCAGCATAAGCTGTTGTTTGATTTATTGTTTTTGGCCATTCTGACTAGTGTCAGATGAAATTTTAGAGTAGATTTAATTTGAATTTTCCTGATGACTAAGAATGTTGAACATTTTAAAGTGCTCCTTAGCCAATAGATTTTCTTCCTTTGAGAATTCTGTTTCAGTCTGTACTACATATTAAACTTTTAGTTGTTTCCTTGATATTTATTCTGTTGGGTTCTTTATATATTTTAGATATCAGTTAAAATATATGTAAAATATGGAGTGTAGTGAATAAAAAAAACTTTTTCCATTCAGTACATTGTCAACTTTGTTCGATGGTTGGTGTCCTTTGTCTTACAGAAGCTTTGCAGTTTCATTTATCAGTTGTTGATCTTATTGCTTATGTTATCAGTGTTTTGTTCAGGTAGTCTTCTGTGCCAATGTGTTCAAGGCAATTGTCCACTTTCTCTTCTGTCAGTTTCATTGTATCTGACTTGATAATCTATTTGGAGTTCCATTTTGTCTGGCATAATAAACTACTTGGATTCTTCTACTTGAAGCCATGAAATTTGACTTGCACCATTTATTGAAGATGTTATCTTTCTTCAAGTGTGTATTTATGGCTTCTTCATAAAAATATCAGGTGTTTAATGTATAACATATATAGTATTTATGCTATTTCATGAACTATTATATATTATTTGTACATATCATGTCTCTGCTTTATTTTAAAGATCTTGACAGGTTATGTGATCAGCTAACATGATCACTGTCCTCCTGTGGACAAGTGTTAAAGGAACGCATATTACTCTGTGGGTCAGAGTTGTCTGTATTATCTGCCAATAATGGTAAGACACCAGCTGATCATATTTTAAAACCATCAATTCCTGCAAGTTCACAAGGTCAGGAAAATCTGTAGATTCAAGAACTTTAGTTAATCAAATCATAAGTCATTTTTCTATTTTTTTTCACAAGCAGGGTTTTGACCTCCATATAGGAAATATAATTTGGTTGAGGGCTAAACATTTGTTAGACTTTTCTCTATACTTCTGTTGTAGGACATAATACTCTTATTGTTTTCTCTGAAGAAGGCTGTTATAATTCACTTTTATGTCACTGTTTATGTCACTGTATTAGTTGTACAGGGTTCTATAGTGGAACAGAGTCAGCAGAATGGGTATGTATTATGAAAAGGATTTATTATACTGGTTTACATGATACTCTTTTGGAAATCCAATAAGTTATCTGCATGATGGAGAGGTTGAGTGAGAAACAGTAGGTGCTCCATCCATAACCTGAACGTCCCAGCAGTGCTGAAGAAAGCCAGGGCCACTGTGAGAGTATTCACACCTCTGTCCATGGTGGAAAAACAAAGAAATGAGGCTCTAGTGCCAGTTCCAGAGCTTCAGCAACGACAGTGTAGAAGTAAGTGCTAAGTGACAAGAAGCCAAAGTTGTCAGGCAGGGGTTTTCTTGCCTCTGTCCAGATCTCTGTATATCTGAGGTGCTGGTGAACACACTGCCCACTTCAGTTGATCCTTCTAGAAAATACCCTTCCCAAGAATATCAGTGATTTCCAGTTCAATCAACCCGATACTCAAGAATAGACATCATGTTCAAACTGTCTAATTATATTTTTGTCAAAATACCCATTAAGCAGAATAATAACCACATGACCCATTGTTTTTATAGTTACAATTCTGTAAGCATCTCCTAGTTCTTGCCTTCTGATAAAAAAAGAGTTCAATCAAGAGTCAGATAGTTAAAACAGAAGTTTATTCAGCACAGCAAATAAGGCATTCCCAAAGGAGATTGGAGCGATATGCCCAAGTGAAAGGCATCAACAGAGTGGCTTTTAAATTGAGGATTTCAAAGTCATTTTATGAATATTTATGAGGTGATAGACTATTCATGGAGTAAGGTGATCCCTTAATCCTCCCAATTATAATTGACTGGATCTCCATTTGGGATATTTTGTTCCATAGCCTTTAGAAAAGCCCAGAAGTAGAGTGACACAGACGCTTGGGTAGTGTGCATGTGTGGGAAGTGCCCTGGTGCCTCACTTTTGATCTATCACAATTAACATAATTGCACACCATGGATATTAGCCACAAAAGACATTCTGATTCTCAGGAGAGACAGTTGCAGTGCCTGGGACATATCACATCCAAAGCTGTTTGAGATTGCCTAAAGTCCCGTGATTGACCTCACAACTGACTGTTGGTTAAGACATTTTCTATTTGTCTTGAAATTAAGCTATTCTGTTAGATTTTAAGGAAGTATTTTATCATAAAAGCTTGGACCATGGTTTTATAACAAGCTGGCAAACAAGACTTAGGCTGTCTGTAGGACTCAATTCTTTCAGCTCCACTACTCATATTTCTCTTCTCCATAACAGGGTCCACACTGTTGTAAATGTTTCATAATTGCCAGAATCCTGTTGGTGTAGTAGAAATCCCCTATGGATCCCTGGAACATGCATAATTCTCAGGACAGCATATGTGTGGATGTTATGCACCTCTTTGTTTGATTCGATGTATCTTCTCATCTAGATTTCACATGGATGATAATTCTTCATAACCATGTGTGAAGTTTCCATTGTTCTCCAACAGAGAAGCACACCAGTGGTGGCTGTGCCCTACACTTCTTTAGGGCTGCCTATTTACTCACCACTAGTATCAACTCTAACATCAATAACTTGAGGACAGGTACAGTGTCTCTCTCTTGTTCCTTGTTTTAACTCTGGTTTGTAGCACAAGCCAGAGATCTCTTAGGTAATCAATTAGCTAATACAGTTTAACACAGTGGCTATCAATTATTTGGAAAACCTTGTATTCCATTAGTAAGCAAATTATGATACTAAAGCCTTTTTATGTGCTTGTACTATAGCTAGGTAGCCATTCTCTAAAACTCTAAAGTGTATATATATATTCTATACCTATACCTATACCTATACCTATACCTATACCTATACCTATAACTATAACTATAACTATAACTATATATTCTATAACTATCATCTGTCATATTTATTATGTCTTCAGACTTTTAATTTAGGCTCTGCCAGCATTGTCATCACTGGTTAAAAATGTACTGTTCTTTGCATTATCTGAAATGGCACCATGGAACTAGTGTCTTACTAATTTTCTCTGAATGTCCAATGAGTCATATAATATTTCCTGTCAAAATCTTTCATCTTATTTTTTTTGCTAGCTAAATGCTTCTATTACTGACATTATTTATGTAATGGAAAGTTTCAGGAAGTGAGTTAAGGATTAGCATAAACCTATTCCATCTTATAAAGCACAATTTTTTAGGATACAATTTCCAAAGTTTAACTTAGAAAAAAAATAAAGTTCTTCCTTTTAATATAGCTGCATACTTCCTTTCTCTCTCCCATATAGCAACTCTCCATTTGTGTATACATTCACAGACATGTATGTATAGGTGATACACAGTTGTGCGTATGCGTATATGTGTGCTGTGATTTCTAGCTTAATTATCCACTCTGAAGGCTCTAAAGGCCACTCCCTGACTTCTTGTTCACAGAGTTTTGTGTAGAATGTCTTTGCTGTTGCTTTCTCTACAGCTATGATGATTCCCGCTACAATGTCTCCTTTCCTTCAGCAAAGGTCAATACTTCCTGGGGAAAATGGCGTCCAGAACTGGCTTTCTTTTGCTTTCTATTATCTCTGATAGAAATTCTCAAAATTCATCATATCTCAAATACAATCATAATTGTTTTCCAAGACTTCATAGCCAGAAACAGCTAGGCTGATGCTGTGGATGGGGGGTCTACTGGTAACAAAATGGTGCAAGTACCTTGAAATTGAATACAATGTTAAAAGCAATCGAAATGTTTTAATTAGGTATGCACTTAGTTTAGCACATCTCCCATCAGTTGGTCCTAATGATTGCAGCTATGTCATCACAATGTGTCCATGTCACTTTATCCTGAGGTACATTCTGACTTTTGTGTTCCAATTTCATGTTCTGTTGTTTAATGCCTCTTTGGCCGACATTTAACAAAACTCTTCTTAGCAATGAAAGGATAGGATTTAGCTTTTTATCTCTCCATGAAGTGCAGCTTTGCTGTCTAAGTAAGTTTATTTTAGTCCCCCATTCATGTAAATCCATGTTCTGCTTATAGACTTTCTCATGCAGAGTGGTCATCCAGCATGGCTGTCATGGTTGCAGAAAGAGCTGGAGCTGAAACTGGCTGTGCTGGTTGAAATTCTTCTCAAATATTTTCAGCAAATTTCATCAGAATATCTAAGAGTCTGATATTTTTAAATCATTATTAAGTCAATACTTTGATTAATGACATTTTTACAGTTGTTAGGCCTTATATACATATATTATACATATGCACGTATCATTGAAAACTAGATGTAGTATCTTAGACTTGCATGTATTTATTTTTCTGTTGTAAGCACAGTATCCTTTGGAAGCTCTTTAAGATACTGGCAGTGAGCGCTGGGGATACAGCTAAGAGAAAGAGCACTTGTTTAGCATAGGCAAGCTCCATGATTGGTTCTCAGCACAGCAGAACAGCATTTGGAGGAGGAAAAAAGGAAGAGCAATAAGAAGAGTGGCTGAAGGAAGGGAAGTAGAGAAAGAGAAGAGGAGGATAAGCAGAAGTAGGAAATATCAGCCTTCAGAAAAGAACAATGGAACTTTGAAGTTTCAAGGAAAGACAGATTAATAAAAAATAATTATCAGTGATATTAAGTGTGATAAGATACATGTAAATCAGCATGGCCTGTTCTTACAAGTGTTGCTTTCATAAAATTAAACAATAAAACAATTATTTTCTTAATAAATATTATAAATCATAAATATTATATAAAATAAATATTAAAAATGTTCTTTAAAGTCTACATTTGTCTTCAAAGTTAATCAAGTAGTCAACAAAACTCACATTGAAAATATGCTAGGTAATCTATGTTAATTCTGATGATTTTACAAATAATGTATAATATTTTAGATATGTATTTAAAAACTAATAATTATTTAGAACTCTTTGCAATAAATAATCCTTATAGATTAATTAATTAGGCATTTGTATTTCAAGAGAAGCTTGCATACTTCTAGGTTAGGGTAAGAAAAGCCTCTTGGAGAGTTTGATTAGAGTAGGATTCTCACCATGAGACAGAGCCATGCTAACATTTATTTAATGCTGTGGAGTAAAGCCACCAATAATGTTTTGTGTACAAAGTAATTGATTCTATGTTGTTTTCCTCAACTTTATTTTCATTCAGACAACGGAAGGGCATTCAGTTTGCTCTCTGTTTCTATGTTCATGTGGTTTATACTTCCAAGTTATAGTCTGTCTTCACAGAAGTCAGGGCTGGAACTCAAGCAAGAGCGGGAACAAGAGCCATAGAGGAAAGCTGCTCACTGGCTTGCTCTCTCTGGTCTCTGCTCATCTAGCATTCTCATACAACCTAGGAACACTGTCACCACCCACAGTGGACTGCACTCTCCAATTTCAACCAACAACTAATGTAATTCCCTACAATCCACAGGATATAATCCCTCAGGATAGTCTGTCCCTGGCAATCCCTTAATTTGGATGCCCTCAGATAATTCTGGGCAGAAGCTAAGAGAATGGATAAAAAAAGACTTAAAAATTGTTGACACGTTATGAAAGCAGGGCTAATATTTGTATTCTTTTGGCTTGAGGAAAAAAAGCCCAAGACGAAAGGGATTTATTATCTAAAATTTTTAATATATGCTAGAGTAAATTTTAAATCAGCATATCAAAATGTATACCTACAATCTTGGCCCCAAACAACCATCAAAATGAAAACATAACTTAAGTCAGCCTACATTTCTATCTTCTGTAGGGATACAGATTTTATAA
This sequence comes from Mus minutoides, assembly GCA_902729485.2. NCBI lineage: Eukaryota > Metazoa > Chordata > Mammalia > Rodentia > Muridae > Mus > Mus minutoides. Next base: position 216,935 of record LR749546.1, read on the forward strand.
TTTCCATAAATATGAATGTAAAATTTCATGCATTTAAATAAACCTTAACATTTCAAAAAAGATTTGCCATCCAGTTTGTTAAAGTAAAACAAAATGAAAGAAAAATTATATTCAAATTAAATATCCACAATCTCTAAGGGCGATGGAAAAATACAAGTTAATTCACCTCTTTGGGAGAGTCAAATGCTAAAACAGAGAAGTAGGACTCAGCACATCATAATCTATCTCTGCTAATATGCAGGACTTAACCCATATCTACAAGTCCATAGTGGATGCACTCCATCTACTATGTTGCCTAGTATCTGACATCCCATCAATGTGTCTACCCCTTACATTTTTAGTACCCAACATTTTTGATTGGCCTATTATTTCATTCTTCTTGTTAGTTAGTAAATGGACATAAATGGACACCTGATCATGTCCTGTTTCTCTCTTCTTACTGTTATAAATGTGTTTTTAAGAACTGAATATAAAAATCAAAAACATAACTAAGGTGACTTAGCATTCCATAATTACCTAGTATAGTTATATGGAGTGACTTAGTGTAGTATACTTGGTATAGTCATAAGAGTAGTATAGGGTACTATAGTTAGTAAAGTAACTTAGAGTAACTCATAATAATTAGTAAAGGACTGCTGTCATTGTTCACAAGTTAAAAACATTAGAAATACAAATAAAAATAGTTTTTTATTTTTATTTGTTTTTTCAATTTTTTATTAGATATTTTCTTAATTTACATTTCAAAGGCTATCCCGAAAGTTCGCTCCCCCCTCCCACCGCCCTGATCCCCTGCCCACCCACTCCTACTTCTTGGCCTTGGCGTTCCCCTGTATTGGGGCATATAAAGATTGCAATACCAAGGGGCCTCTCTTCCCAATGATGGCCGACTAGGCCATCTTCTGCTACATATGGAGCTAGAGACACAAGTTCTAGGGGTTCTGGTTAGTTCATATTGTTGTTCCTCTTCTAGGGTTGCAGACCCCTTCAGCTCCTGGGGTTCTATCTCTAGCTTCTCCAATGTGGGCCCCGTGCTCCATATTATAGATGACTGTGAGCATCCACTTCTGTACGAGACAGCTATGTCAGGGTCCCTTCAGTAAACACTTGCTGTCCTATGCAATAGTGTCTGAGTTTAGTGACTGATTGTGGGATGGATCCCCCGGTGGGTTAGTCTCTGTATGGTCCATCCTTTCATCTTAGCTCTAAACTTTGTCTCTGTAACTCCTTTCATGGGTATTTTGATTCCTATTCAAAGGACTAATGAAGTATCCACGCACTGGTCTTCCTTCTTGATTTTCTTGTATTTTGCAAGTTGTATCTTGGGTATTCTAAGTTTCTGGGCTAATATCCATTTATAAGTGAGCACATATCCAATGACTTCTTTTGTGATTGGGTTACCTCACTAAGGATTATGTCCTCCAGATACATTCATTTGCCCAAGAATTTCATAAATTCATTTTTTAATAGCATAATAGTACTCCATTGTGTAAATGTACCACATTTTCTGTATCCATTCCTCTGTTGAGGGACATCTGGGTTCTTACTGATTCATATTTGAAATTGCACCAAAGAACTACTTCTNTTTGTGATTGGGTTACCTCACTAAGGATTATGTCCTCCAGATACATTCATTTGCCCAAGAATTTCATAAATTCATTTTTTAATAGCATAATAGTACTCCATTGTGTAAATGTACCACATTTTCTGTATCCATTCCTCTGTTGAGGGACATCTGGGTTCTTACTGATTCATATTTGAAATTGCACCAAAGAACTACTTCTAAATAGGTTCACATCCTACTTGTCTGATCCGAGCCCCGCCCCGACCCGCGGGAAGAAGACACAGACCAAACCGGGTTCCGTCTCAAGTTCGTTTACTCAGTCCTTGATGCATGCAGTTACAGCTTAAGCGTAAATGTGAATTCTTCTTTCTGGAACTATCCCCACCGGAAGCAACCAATTAAACCCTATCCTGGCCACACACAGAATGCCACGTAGCTCCTGCTCATACGCCAGGAATTCTCGGGCTTCAACATCACATTCTTGGTCTTAGAATCATGTCACTGCCAACACAGCCTAATGCCATATTAGGAGTTATTATGCCATCTTCAAGGCGCGGCCGCTAGGCTCCCTACACTTGTCCTATTAACCATCTTTCTCCCTTACTTTTGATCGGGCTAGAAGGGAGGTTGAACAATTTGGAAACCCTTATTAAAATAGGTTTTGAAAACTATAAGCCTATAGTGTGTGGTCACTGACTCAGTGGGAGTTTTATATAACTGTATCAGTAAGTCCCCTAACTCTCGAGTTAAAGCCAACCAGAGGCTCAGGAGTCTCAGCTGTTGTTTAGAACCCCCTTTCTCTGTGGCCCCCACTTTGTGTGTTCCAACATGACAGGAAGATCCAAACTACCATATAGTTTCATAAGAAATATGCCATTTGACATATTTTTCAATCCTTTTATTGGGTGACCTCTAAGTGTACAATTATACATGGATCTCTAGGCAAGAAAGGACCTTGTAACAGGTTCAGGCTGTAATACAAGCCTACTGCTCTTTAGGACTTGTGACCCAGGAGGACAAGAGATGAAAATGGATACCAGGTACAGAGATGGGAAATGGTACTTGATGCTTATACTGAGTATCCAGTCTCCTCTCTTCTTTAGCTGTTCTGTCCTCCAGAAGCTCATACTGATTACAACCTCTTTAGTCTTGATTTCCTTTGGGAAGAAATAGTGAGGAACACCAGCAAGAGTAAGAAAAAAAAAGGTGTGTAAGAGAATTAAGTGTGCATTACACAGATCCCTTCCATTTGGATTTACCTTGGCCTAGTGGTAGCTCTCAATGGAAGGTCTCTGTTCTCTGTGGTGCCAGCTGCTGCTCCCCCTCTCCTCTGCCTGAGTGCTTAACAATGGTGATAGTTCTCCCACTGTCAGCCTCTGCTTACTTCTTTAGCTCTGTGCTTCCTTGTCCTTGCTCATTTTATGGTGAGCCTATGTAAATATACACACAGCTAAAATCGTCTTGATCTTAGTGTGCCATCTGTTCCCTGTTATGACAGACTGAAGGAAAAAATGAAAGAAAGTAAGTAGTTCCCACTCATCAGGAAGCAAGGAGGAAGTGTATGTCAGCCTATCTACTAGAGGAAGAGTATGACAGCCTATCTACTGGAGGATAGAAGCAAAAGGCACAAGACACAGACTTGTGAATAGTAAACAATTTCAAAAAATGATTTCCATATGTTCATGTGGAAGAATGTAAAGTACTATAGATAGTAAGCAGGCTTGGACCTTAATAAAGATGCAGAGAAACATTTATCGAAGTAGCAAAGGGTATGTGATGGATCAAGCCAAGGAATGCGTGATACTACTAATATCATCATCATCATCATCACCACCACCATCATCATCCCTTACCATCATCATCACCATCACTACTGTATTAGAATTTATATCATTATGCTAAAATATCATGACCAAAAGCAACTTAGAGAGAACTGAGCTTGTTTGGCTTATACTTCCAGATCTCAGGCCATCATCTCGGGAAGTCAGAGTAAGAACTCAAGGAAGGAACCTGGAAGCAGAAACTGGAACAGAAACCATAGAGAAACATTGAATGCTGGCTTCCTCGTCATGACTTCTTCAAATTACTTTTTTATACAACCTAAGACCATTTGCTCAGGGTTAGCACCACTCCATGTAGATGAGCCCTTCCCACTTTCATCATCAAGAAAATGTGTCACAACCTTCTCTACAGACTGATCTTATGAAGACCTTTTTTTCCTCAGCTGAGGTTCCTTCCTCTCAGATGATTCTAGCTATATCAATTTGACCAAAAAACTAGCCAATACAATGAAAAATTGATCCTCACTATTATAAAATTCTAACAGCACCAATCACCACCTTCACTTTATCACCATCATCAATTCTCATCATCATAATCACTAGCAGTAATAGCGAGTACCTTCAGTAACATAGAAATAACAATAATAGTATTATTAAGAATGCTGTAAGAGGCAGGAGTATGCTATACTTGCAGAGAGGAGCCTAGCATAATCATCATCATAAAGGCTTCACCCAGCAACTGATGGACACTGATGCAGAGACTCACAGCCAGACATTAGAAGGAGCTTGGGGAACCCTGTGGAAGAAGGGGAGCATAGGTATAGGAGCCACAGAGGTCGGTGACACAACAAGGAAACCTACAGACTCAGCTAATCTTGGCTCACAGGGGCTCAAACAGACTGGACTGCCAACCAGGGAGCACACATGGAATTGATATAGGCCCTTTGCACATATATAAACAGTTTTATAGCTGGATCTGCTGACAGTAGTAGCAGAGGCTTTCTCTGACTCTGTTGCCTGCCTTTGGGACCTCTTCCACCTACTAGGCTTCCTTGTCTAGCCTCAATAGGAGAAGATGTGGCTAGTCTTACTGCAACGCGATATTCCAAGGCTGTTTGATACCCATGGGAGGCCTCGCCTCTCTTGAGAAGAAAGGGAGAAGAGTGGATGAGGAGGGGTGGGAGGGAAAGACTGGGAGGAGTGGAAGGGGGGGAAACTGCTGTTGGGATGTAAGGTAAATTATCTAGTTAATTAATTCATTCATTAATTAAAAAAGAAAGTAATCCTCCATTTTGGACAAAGCCAAAATGGCAAGATTAGTTTGAGAAAAATGGATGTTTGACGATATAGAAAAACAATAAATTGAACTTGACAGAAAATGGAGATAATATAATATAGAATCCTCAGATGACAGTAAAGGGTTTTTTGTTGTTGTTGTTGTTGTTTTTTCAGA
>LR749546.1:222594-275690 GCA_902729485.2 Mus minutoides
TCTTCCAGGACTGTGGGAATAATATGGTACTCTATAATCAAACTATATTCCCACATTTCTAGTTTCCTGAATTGTTAGGCTTTCTCCTTGCAGTACTCCAGTATAGCTAGCATATTGATTTCATTAACATGGGCAGTTGTTGACCCAATTCTCATTTGGTATATTCTTATCACTCTTAGTTACCCAAGGGAATAATACATTGTATGCCAAATCCTGATTGGATTGAACATTGTACCCAAATTTGAGTTATTTGAAGCTTCTATTACTCTTCTTTTTGTCAAATGCCCATGCATCCTTCAGTCACACATGCTCTCTTAAAATGGTAAATGATAAAGGGGAGAGGAATCTGATATTTGCATTGCCTTAGAATGCACACAGCTTGTCTCATTTTGTGCCAGATTGAAACCTTTCCATTGCAGTAGATCAAAGCAGGATCAAACTCAGGTGAAATCCTATTGGAACAGAGACGAAATGAAGGGCAGTTTCATGAGAACTGACATCAGATTAGAAAGCAATCAACTGACCCAGGAGAGGTTTCATACAGAGGTGCACTAGACATCCCCAGGGATGGGGAAAGCAAGTCAACTGTAATGATAATTAACGATAATTCAGACTTCCAAGGTTCTCAATCTAAAGTCTGTCCACATATTCTTATCCAGTAATCTTGGGTACACTAATTTTCCATCAGGGTAAGAATTCTGGTAAGATAGAGTATAGTTTGTTCCATTTGATGTCTTCATAAGTCTAAGATTTATATACCATGTGACAACATATTATATAAGAGATTTAAAATTTGCTATGGAGAACAGTTCTCCATATATGCTGTTAATTTTTTCTTCAAGTGTGTGTGTATTCTTAAGCGTTAAGGGCTAATCCAGTGATTTCACAGTTAATAAAAGCTTTAATGTTAACCACATACCCCAGAGAGTTCAAAACTGCTCCATTTTGATGATTTATTAAGAGAATTCTCAACTCATGATTCAATATGACATTACAAAATATAACATTACAGAAGCAAAATTAGAACAGGAAATAGCTCACTGGGTTCGCAGAAGAGGTGAGGCAGCAACTTCCAAGAGAACTTTGCCAGCGGAATCACAGAGGATCCATTTAAGTCCTCCAGCAGCCAGCAGTGACAGTGATAGCTGGTGTCCACCAGGGGAGTTTATTAAGGACTCGGCTCCAAGGGCTTCTACTAGGAGCTAAATTATCAAAGAAAGTAAATGTTTGGAACAATGCACACCACTGTGATAGAGTAGAAAGCATGGTTATCCACCCTCAGGAGACCTGGGAATCATGAGGACATCCAAAAACCCAAATTACTGGTCACAGTAGAGGAGACAATTTTAAAAACAAAGTTTTATTGAGGACAGCCATCTCAGGCCTATGTCTAGTCTTTCTCATACACCATGGCAACTCTGCTGCAACTATTCCAGTTGTTGTACAGATCTGAGTGTCATCATGAGTTAAAACCCATGAATATGAAACAGCCATCCTAAGTTTATGTTATTGTATTGTATGTTGAGAATGTACATTAAATTGTCTTCTCTTCTTATTCTACTACAGCATTTTTTGGATTACATCTTAATAGTAAGACTGGCCATTTGTCAAAAACTTCAGAAATTTTCACTCAATATTTTCACTGGGCTGAAGATACATTGATTCAAAAAACTATTAACACTTCAAATATATGCATACCAACATAACTATTTTAGATTGTATAAGATGATATATGTTTGAGCTACCTATGATTAATTGATACTTCTCACTGAGATAAAAGTTAGCAATTTTTTCTTGTCTACTTAAATATTTTTTAAAAAGAATTTTATGTACTGAGAAATGGATTAAGCCACACTCTATAATAAAGCCCAGGTGTGGTTTTTATGTCTGGAAGAAAATGTGAGCAGAAAGAATAACCCGAAATCAAATTGGAAAGTGAAAACTGACATTAGAAAGAGCACATTCATTCATTCTGATGTGCCACGCCATCTGTACAGCATAATGGAATTAAATGAAGAATGTGGCTTCATAATATATGTCTCCCTGTGTTTGTATACAGTGCATTTTCAAGATGATATAGAATATGTATATTATATGTGTATGTATATGTATATGAAGCATCACACCCTCCCCTCATCTCTCTAGTATTATATGTTCAAATATGTATCACATTTGATGAGGATATAAAAGTGTTATGCTGTTTACATTTGTCAGTCTTTAAATCGCAATACCTAAGGCACTTTATGTAGCCTCTTTATAAATCACTTACACAGTTACCTTAGATAGAAGTCAGTGATCACTCAGTCAGATAATGATTAGTTCAGGTCACAGACTTTGCCAAGCACAAGAAATATAGTAATTAACAAGCAAAATACATCAAACTAGAAATCAGCCTGGGAATGAGTAGGAGGACCACAGGAGTTTCAGGAAGTGAAATGGTATCACATGCCATTACACATCTGTCTACAACTGTATGGTGCTAAAATTCAAGAGTGAAGTCTGGATGATAATGGTGTGTCAGTGTAGCCAACAGTTACATTAGATTACAACCATGGTGAAAGATGGTGGTAATGCAGATCAGCAGTTATGAAAGACCAAGGGCATGGACTATATAGGAAACCTCTGTGCTTATCTTCAGTCCTGCTACTATAACTAAAGGTAACTAATTAAAAAACACATGGGTTCAGATATCACAAGCTCTGATTGTGCTTTTAAATACACAAATTACTGAGTTAACCATTAGGAAATGTGACATATGAATACACTGAGTAGGACCCAACATGAGGTCTACGAAAAAAGAAAAAAAAAATGCCCTGAAAAGAGACAATAAAATTACACAAGAAAACTTATTCATTTCCAGCTGAGGAGGATATAAAAACTTTGTACTTAGCCAGTGTCTCAGTTTTTCCCCTATTGCTGGGAGAAATTCCCTGATGGGAACAGCTTGAGGAAGGACAGATTTATTCTGGCTTGTTTTGATTTGGATATGGTAAAGTAGACAATAATGCCAGTGGGGACATGAAGGGCCTGAGGAAGCAGAGAGAGAGGAAGGGACCTAGTAACATACTGGCTCCAGCTAGGCTCACCTCCTGCAGATTTGACAAGCTTCCACAAGGGCTGGAGAGATGGTTCAGTGCTTAAGAGGGTTCCTAAGTTCAACCCCCAGAACGTACATGGCAGATCACAATATAACAGGATCCAATGTCCTTTTCTGATATGCATGCAGGTGGACATACCATCAAATCACCCATATATATTAAAGAAATAAATCCTTAACTAGAAAATAACATCCTGACTGAGGTAACTCAGACCCAAAAGGATATACATGGTATGTACTCACTAAAAAGTGGATAGTAGGAAAAACAAAAAAGTACAGAATACCCAAGATACAATCCAAAGGACTCAAAAGGTCAACAAGCTGGAGGAGCCAAGTACAGATGCGTCAGTCCCACTTGGGTAGGAAAAGAAAGCAATCACAGGGAGGAATGAAGGAGGGACCAGGGAGGGAAAATGGATGTAGAGGGGGGAGAGGAAGAGACTGGGGAAGGACTGAAGTCCAAAGGGCCAGCAGAAGAAAAAAGGAAACAGGCAACCTCAAGAGGTAGGAAGTTGGAGGGGACCCTCCAGAATGTACCAAAGACATGGGAGGTGAGAGACTCTCAGGAATCAAAAGTCAGGACCTTAGATGAGATGCCCTACAGTAGGGAGAAGAAATTTGTAGAGCCCACCTCCAGCAGAAAGTCAGGGCATCAAGTGAGGAATGGGTTTGCAATCCCACAGTCAAAACTCTGACCCATAATTGTTTCGGTCTGAAAGAACTGCAGGGATGGAAATGGAGAGGATCCTGAGGAAAAGAAAGTCCAGCAACAGGTCTAAAGTGGGACTCAGCTCAAGGGAGGACCAAGGCCTGACACTACTACTGAGACTATGGAGCACTCACAAAAAGGGACCTAGCATGACTGTCCCTGAAAGACCCAACAAACAGATGTAGCTATTTGCACCCACTCAATGGACAGAAGCTTCTGGTCCCTGTGGTTAAATTAGGAAAAAGCTGGAAAAAGGAAGGGAGCCACCCTGTAGGAGGACCAGCAGTCTCAATTAATCTGGAACCCTGAGATCTCTCAAACACTTGATCACCAACCAGGCAGCATACACCAACTGATATGAGACCCCTAATATATATACAGCAGAGAACAGCTGGGTCTGCGTTTACTCAGAGAAGATTCACCTAACCCTCAAGAGAATAGAGGCCTGTCTTAGTCAGGGTTCCTATTCCTGCACAAACATCATGACCAAGAAGCAGTTGGGGAGGAAAGGGTTTATTCAGCTTACATTTCCACATTGCTGTTTATCACTAAAGGAAGTCAGAACTGGAACTAAAGCAGGTCAGGAAGCAGGAGCTGATGCAGGAGACATGGAGGGATGTTCCTTACTGGCTTGCTCAGCCTGCTCTCTTAAAGAACCCAAGACTGTCAGCCCAGAGATGGCACCACCCAAAAGGGACCTCCCCCCTTGGTCACTAATTGAGAAAATGCCTTGCAGCTGGATTTCGTGGAGGCATTTCCCCAACTGAAGCTCCTTTCTCGGTGATAACTCCAGCCTCTGTCAAGTTGAAACAAAACTAGATAGTACAAGGCCCCAGGGAATTTAGTGGTCTTTTGGGGAGTGGGCGGGGGAGTGAGGATATCCTCATGGAGAGGATGGGAGGTGGGGAGGAGGTATGAGATGTGGCACAGTAGAAGGGTGGACAGGGAAGGGAATAAAATCTGGAGAAATAAATACATAAATAAATAAACAAATAAAAATTGGCTGTATTCGGATTGTTTTTAAACACAGGTCTCATTATGTAGCCCTGCCTAATCTAGAACTCATTAAAGAGATTTGGTTTGCTTCATACTCACAAAGATCTACCTGCCTCTACCTCCTGAGTGCTAAGATTAAGTATCTAAGACACAATACTCTGTATAAACACAGGATTTATTAAAAAAAATTTAACAACCAATAACATGACTGTATTTTAATCTTAAAAATATCATTCTAGCTTCCTTGAAAATAAATCCTCTTAAATGAAAATTAAAACTATTAGAACTTGGGAGTCTACTTTAGTATTAAAATTTTTTTAATTAAAATATAATTACATCTGAGACATGAAACTGACTGGATTGAGTATGTGATATCAAGAATAGGAGGACATACTTGATAAACACTTAAAATTGAGTGTACATGCTGATTTGTGAGATACTAAAAGTAAAGGAAAAAGTCAAAAATAACTCTTCAAGTATTTTCACTTGAATTTCTAGGTAGAAGTAAATGTCATGTTGTTGACTCATTTGAAGCAGTAGAGACAAAAAAATAAATGTCAAGCAGCTGTGGATGAAGACAATGAACTAAGCCTGAATATATGTCATTGAGGTGGTCATGTAATATTCCAGAGTGCTTAAGACTGAAACACAGAACCATCAAAATTTAGATATAACTAGAATCTCGGACTGGATGAGTGCTAAGCCTAAACATCAGCATTATAATCAGTTATTTGAATGTGAATTTTGGCATGAGGCAGACTGTACATGCATCTCAGTATTAGCACTTATCAGCTATATTGTTCAGAATTTTTGGCCCATTCTTTGCTTCCATGACCTCATTTTGAGAGTGGAGATGATCATAGAGGATATATGCTAGTGAGATATTGGAAGAGCTGGATTACTTAAAATGTAAAAATATTAATATTCTAGTATTCTCGCACTAGTGGATACTAATAACTATCAAAACAACCATTGGTCATCATCCTAGATAGAGAGAATGTTTAATTAAGTTGAGTTCTACAAACTTCAATGTTTAATAATTTTTATCGGAAAAAAGAAAAAAAAGTCTGAAAAAGAAAAGGCCATTGAACAGTGTGGGAGGCAAGTAAGTAGGCTGTTGAGAAGGCATCAGAGGCCACAGAAAGATCAAGCTTACATGAGAAGGGAAAAACAATAGCAGGAGGTAATGTCTTTTCTACTCTGAGGCCATTTTTTTTTTTTTTTTTTTTTTGGTTTTTTGATACAGAGTTTCTCTGTGTAGCCCTGGCTGTCCTGGAACTCACTCTGTAGACCAGGCTGGCCTCAAACTCAGAAATCCACCTGCCTCTGCCTCGAAAGAGCTGGCATTAAAGGCGTGCGCCACCACTGTCAGGATCTGAGGCCATTTCTGTGCCATTTTAGTGCAATAACAATAGCCAATATGTAGTGGTTATTTGTGAGCATTTAATAGGAGATAAAAACTGGGAGGGGTTTTCTGTGCAAGGCAGGTTGCTGGAATGAAGTGCAGCATAAGTAGTGAGTTTAATCAGGGATGTTCTAATGACAAAATAAACTTTTTGGGGGGAGAGATCAAGACCAAGGAAAATGGAGTTGAAGAAGTCTAATTGATAGTTGAATTTTCTGTGTTCAAAAGGCAAGACTGCACTGAACAGGCAGCGATAAGATAGGATATTATGGGTTTCAACTAGAAATAAATGTATCTCTCTATTGTATCAGAAGAACAGAGAAAGGAGCTGACATTTGAGAACTTTCTAATAGATCCATCTATGAAAAAGAAAGTTCTCTCTGTTTTCCCTTTCTCCCTGAAATTGAGCACAAAGATACAGCTGACACTTTTAGTTTGAGTATAATGGAGAAAATTATTGTAGTACATACTAGGGATGGATCTGAAGATCAATTGGATGTATTTTGTTGATTACTAAGAAATAATCAATTATAGTTCTCTGATGAGTGACCATGGCTTTTGTGTGATTCCAGTGATTCCTATCTGTTTAGGAATAGACATGGATAAAGTAAATGAGTACATTTGAATCACACTCATCCATAGTAGATATTGCAAGTGTTAACATAACCCAAAGCTATAGGAAATATAGCTTTTGTACCAATTCATGGATTCTATACTCAAAAGAGATGTGGTGTGTGGGAGGTTTTGATAAAGTTGTCATTCTCCCTGATTTCATTTGATAGGCAGTATAGATTTAATGGATGGAAATATGCAAGTTTGCTTGTCTTGTATTATGATAATGAATTTCATGGCTATGAGGTTAGGAATCCCAAGCGACTTGGAGATTCATATGATGGGAAGGTAGATAGGACGTGGGTAGGATTTTGTAGGAAGAAGAGGTTTCTACATTAATTTAGCCACTCTGAATTTTACCTCAGGTTTTATCCTTATTTGGTGTCTTTGCAGAGTTCAATATCTGCCTTTTGTGATGGTCATATTTTAATATTCATAATGGAGGTGGTGTGGGAAGAGTGTTAAAGTTGAGAGGAACCAAGAATCCAGTATGATGAATTGTTCATGTTCTAGTACAGAATGATTTCAGACTTGATAAAAAAGAAAAATTATAGTGAGGATACCAACGTATCAGTGAATAAAGACAGGTGACTATATGTAATACAGTGTGGAGACAGAGCCAGCCTGTTCAGATGATGGAAGATGGTTTTACTGAGACGAACACTAACCTGTCTAATTTGATGTTTAGTAAAAATGTTACTTAAAATTCCATCTCTCAAATTTTTCTAAGCTGTTGAAAATATTAGTGCATTTAATCTTTTAACAGTATATGGGGACTATAGTCATACTCACTAAACAGGTATGAAAGTTCAGAAACTTAAGTAAACTGTCCAAGGTTATAAATCTAGTAAATTATAAGCTGGAGATAAGTTGTAGGAAAAGGAGATCCAGGAGACAGAAGGAGGGAAGGGGGATGGGCAGGGACATTGACAGAAGAAGTGGCATACAGAGAGGGAGGGAGAGAGGAAGGGAGGGAGGGAGGGAGGGAGGGAGGGAGGAAGGGAGGGAGGGAAGAGGGAAGGAGGAAGAGGTGGAAAGACAGAGAAAGACACACACAAGAGAGAGAGAGAGAGAGAGAGAGAGAGAGAGAGAGAGAGAGATTAAGATTTCTAGGTCACAGAACTGTGGAAATAAGAAAACCTATTTTTTTCTTCATGGGTCCTATACATATTTAATGGTTATGAATAAGGCAAGAAAGACAAGATTATGAGAGAAAATCCAAACTAGGTGGCTTGTGTTGGACTGGATATGTTGCCTAGTATTAAAGTACATTCTTCATGTGTGAGGGTTTAATCACTGGAGTGAGAGGTCTGGAGAATACTACTTATATTCCTGTTAAGAGTGAAAAGGAGGAAAACTGACACATCTGTAGGCATATATGTATATGTATGTGTATGTGTATATGTATATGTAGGTATGAAATTTAGGGTAAAAGTCTGTTTGATCAGGCTTTTGACAGAAATTAGAAGCTCAAAATATACAGGCTTATATTGTGACTTCCAACAGGCTTCAGAGGTGCTATGCTTCACTGGGACACCTCCTCCACATGCTAGAAAAAGCCAAAATGATTTGCCACTGTCCTCGTGCAATATAGCAGCTTTGTGGTCTAGCCTAGGAAAAATGGACGTTGGTTGCTAGACATTACCAAGGAATAAACATGTCATCTACCTCATATCAAAGATCACATGTCCGTGGTGTCATGAACCACAATCGGTTGTGGGGTGGTTTTGTTAGTGTTTGTGTTCTGCACAGTGGGTCATAAATTTCCATTGTACTAAAAATGATAAAACATACTGCTTTCTATCGTTCCAATTTCTGTGTTTGATGAAAGGGCAAACAGTCAGTTGTTGAATAATTCTGTAACATCTAAATAAGAGCTAAGCTTGGTAACTAATCAAGTCTAAGAGATTACTAGCATCACTGTAGATACACTCTGTGCCAGACCAAGACTAAGAAATTTTTAATTTTTCATGAGAAGGATTTAGAGTTCCCATGGCTGATCTCATGCACAGATTATTTATTTTTAATAAAGCAGTGAAATCCACTGGGGGAAATAGAAACATCAAAAGTGAATACTTCTTATGAAAGGGAAAGAACTAAACAATACTTGGAAGTCATGGAGTAAAGGGCCTAGGTAGTCGTCTGGTCAGAAAAAGGCATCGGTCACATACATCTGCTCTTTCCCATCCATGGCTGCTACCAAAGAGTTAGTATAAGGCTGACTTTCTCCTAGATACCAAGCTGGACCCATGAACCTAAGCAGTGGCTGAGATAGCTTCAGAAGATTTGCGTACAGAGCTGGAAATGGTATCGTGAAAGCAAATCTTCTTTTGTTCACAGTTCTGCACATCTTGCAAACTGAGACCCAGTCTTCTCAGAGACATTAATTTCCCAGCAGACCAAAGGGTAGATTTAGCCACAATAAAAGATATGGATTCTATATACTCAGTGTTCCTCTTATCTAATGCAGTCTGCTGGATGTGTAGGCGGCTCCTGGTCCTTCTCATTACTATCCTGTGGGTATTGCACTGGGGTGGCTGACGTCAATGCTGGTTGCTGTTTTGGGTATGAATAATGTAGTGTCTTTTGTCTCTAAAAAAAGAGTCATGTCTATAAGACTATACTGGCTAACTTAGCTTTACAGTCTAGTAAAATGCCAGCCGCTTCACAGGTCTTGATGCACAGATGTTGGCTTAGAGAATGCCCAGGATGCAAATGAATCTACTGGAATAGAACTGTGTCCACAGCTTATTTTAGCACCCTTATTTGATGGTGTATAACTAGACGCTCTGGCAAATTGTCGTAATACATCTTTGCACCTCATCACTTATAAGGGAATGTTATAAGTAGCCACATTAAAATTGACCTTTCTCCAGTCCCTTATTCACAGTGGATAGATAATGACACTTTAAACAGTTCTTTCTATTTTTCTGTTTATTTGTGGACAGAACATATTCCTCAATATACTTTAGTAACTATTGAAAAATATTCTCTAAATGAAGGCCTGAGAAAAAGTATACATCTCTATTCGCAATGTGCTAACAATGTTCATAATTTAGTGTTTCATAAAATATGTCAAAGTTAACTGTGTCCTAGAGGCATCTCACAGTAGATGTTTTGGACATGGGAATGTCAGAACAATAAGACAACAAATTGAAAAATGTTCAGCTTTACTTTCTGGAAAGGAAAATGTCTTGAGAGTGTTATTTACAATTACTGAAATCTGTCACAATAACTTTCATGAGAATTATAGATGTTTTTTATTCAGTACCATTAAGTACTCAGAATCTAATTAACTCTAAATATTGTCAGTGGGCATTTTTCCTTAATTCTATTTAGCTGTCTATTATATTTAAGCCATAATATTATAACATCAGAAAAGTCACTAAAATTTTAACAAAGCTACTCTGTATATCATGGTTTTATATGCCTCATGCTACTTAATCCCTTAATCTACATAATACTATTAAGCCCTCTGAGGTGGGCATTAAAGGATAATCACAACTTTCAATGAATGTTTTCAAAGTATGTTCCTCCATCGTTGTTGGTTGTCACAGTCGGGTGAAAGCTAATCTAACGAGTCTGGATGCATTTAACTGCCTTCACATTGATCAGGGTTTGCTGGACCATCGTTTGATGATTTCTCTTAAGTGTATGAACTTGTTTGTGAATGATTGTAGATTGATGGTATGGCAACGAATTTGGGAACTATGTAATCTATCTTATGCAATTTAATAATCACAATAAACCTGGACTGATGTGTGCATTTGTGTGTGTGTGTGTGTGTGTGTGTGTGTGTGTGTGTGTGTGTGTGTATGTGTATGCTCACACAATGTCTTCATTTTATAAATTAAAACAAAGTTTGGACTAATCATGAGTTATTTCATATGCTTATATAGTGGACATCAAAGAGGATAAATTTTATATGTCAGGATGGAACAGAAGGAAGAGCCGAAGCATGTGTCAGTCATCCTGTTCAAATACCGGGAAACACCAAACATGACTTTTAAATTTTGTAACACAAAATGAATGTAGTCATCACACAAATATTGCTAAAATTTTGGAGACAAACAAGCTCCTTGGCATTTGGTTGAAATCACAAAGTGATAGCTTCTAGCCAGGAGAGTGGGAAGGTACTGTAATCAGTGTGGATTTGAAAACCGCTTTTCTTTCTGCACTGTTCCTTCTTCTACTTATTGTCCATATTTTTCCTCATCACACAGACAAGCCTTAATGCAAGAGGGGAATTTTGAAGCAATCAAATGCATCTCCTTCAACCTGATTATTCTTTGTCTTTCTAAATCCAATTAAAAATTACAATTCCATGAAAGCTCCTGGGCAGAAATCAATGCAGGAAATGAGCCAGCAGGGCATTCTGGATCTTTGCAGGTGAGGTTCTTGCAAATAAAACACAACATTTGAAATAAGGGGAGAGAAGGGAGGACTGCAGTTCCTCACATACCAGTGCTTTTGCAAGTCAGAAAGGCAAACAACATAGCAGAGAAAGGTCCCAGAAATAATATAGAGGAAAGACAGCCCAATAGGAGAAACAAGACTAAGGTATGGTAGACACTATCTGTCATTCAGCCATGAACCTGAGACTTGGAAGCATGTGCATAACTAGTGAGCTATATGTTGCAGAAAGAAGAGATCATCCCTCAGTATCTTCAGCAACAATACCAAAATGAAACTTCTTATTTTAGCATGTGCTTATTGGACACACTTTTTTTTTTTTAATAACAAGTATTGCCCCATGTTCTGTGAGGTAGGTTTGTATAACACATAACAATTGTTTGATGATTCAAGGAACACTATGTTACTCAGTCCCTGCAAAGACAAAGTACACATTTTTCTCTACCTATTCTATTTAGGATCCTTGAATGCTTCAATGTCCTTTCTAGCCCACAGATCAGAGGTAGGAGAAACAGAAGGTTTATAGGAAAAGGAGGTGGTGGAACTGTTTAGAAGTAGATCTCTGGGGGTGATTTCACTCTTTGTTGTCAGAATACCAGCAGTCCAGGCCAAGAGCAAACACCAAACATGAAACTGTAGCAGCAGCTTCATCCAGCAGAAAGTACAAGGTTTTACTGAATTGGCATGAGTCAGTAGAAGTGGCCAGAATTGGTTGGAATACAATGAGAAGTGAAGTGAAGACCAGCAAACCACTGAATGGTGTAGCAACACAAGAGAGTACTTTCGTTGTCTGTGGGGTTCTACTAATACTCTTTCCAAACATCGTGGGCCCTCTCAAGTGTCTCCTGCTGCAAAACATCCTCTCATGTGCCTCTTTTAGCAAAAATATTCTCAAATGTCTGTTTCAGCCAAACATCCTCTCACAAGACAGTTTCCAGAACATCATCATGAGATATAACTGAGTTTCCAAAGAAACTAAAAACTTCCACTTCAAAGAATTGCATTATATTTTGGTTAGAAATGCCCTACAAAAATCTCTGTAAAAGGAATTGACCGGAGAGTGGCTCGGGCCTAAATTTGACCTATACATGAAATGGAAAAACTCTATCTGTGAGTAGAACTCTTCATGCAAAGAGCTTCATGAAGTCTTTGCATACTATTGGCCTTCCTTTGATTATTAAACAAAACCTATTAAAAAATCCTAACCAAACATTCTAAATTCTACAACAAACAGAAAATAAAACCATTGTGATATTTCTTTTAATTTTTCTTGAATAAGGAGTGGAGAGGTGGCTCAATGTTACCACTTTCTGCTCCAACAGAATACAGGAGTTCAGATCTCAGTGACCCCACACAGTATCTCACAGACACTTGTGATTCTAACTCCACAGTAATGAAGGACACTCCTTTCTGGACTGCATGGGTACTTCAAAGCATGTGAAAGGTGGCAAGATTGGAGGGAAGGAGGGAGAGAGTGAGAAAGAGCAAGAGAGAGAGAAAGAGGGAGAGAGAGAGATTGGTTTTATTTACACTCTGCAATTATATTTAGCAATTCTTAAAAAGGTAAAAATAAGCTTTGCCCAATTTTGAGTGATCATTTTGACCAATGATGAGGGTTCATTTTTAGAGACATTTTTTATTTAGTTGATAATATATACATAAATTTGAAACATTAATTTAGAAATGTATCACTACCAGTTAGATACCCCTCTACTTTTTGAATTTAGTTTCACCCAGATAAAATTTTATTGAAGCCTTTTTATTTGTAAATATTTACTTTAAAAAGCAAAGAAATGCTCTACACCTAATTTTGAATTTATTTTATTGCTATATAATAATTATATGTAGTTATGAGATGCAGTGTCATCTTTCAGTAGGTGCATGTACTGAAGAACAATGTAGCTAATGAGTGCCAAGATTGAGATGGGAGTACAGTCTGCCTCATGCCAAAATTCACATTCTAAATAACTGATTACAATGCTAATGTTTAGGCTTAGCACTCATCCAGTCCCAGTTTCTAGTTATGTCTAAATTTTGATGGTTCCTGTGTTTCAGTCTTCAAAACAGATCTTACCATTAAGCACTCTGAAATGGGGTTGTCAGCCCAGTCCAGGGAAAGGATTGAAGCCCTTGGGGCCAGGAGAAAAAAATGGAAACAGCAACCTCAGAAGGCAGGAGGCTGGGGGAGGGGGGGCTCCAGGATGTACCAGAGACCTGGGAGGTGAGAGACTCTCAGGACTCAAAGGGAGAGACCTTAGATAAATGCCTTACACTGGGGAGAGGGAACTTGTAGAGCCCACCTCTAGCAGAAAGACAGGACATTAAGTGAAAGATGTGGTTGCCATCCAAAATTCAAAACTCTGACCAATAATTGTTCCTGTCTGAAAGAATTACAGTGAGTCTCTCACAGTCACTTTTTCTCAGCTTTGAGCAGTAACAAGTTTCCACATTGAGTGCTGCCTGCTGTAGAAAGTAGCTTCTCTGGCCAGGGTTGAGAGCAGCATAGGTCAGTGGCTGTGGACACAAGTATTTAGAAGACAGTTTGGCAACATAACCATTTAACAAAATAACAATAGTCGTTTCCACCATTGTACTCAGAGTTTTTCTTTATAATAGTCTCCACCTTAGTGTAAGTAAAACTAAAATTGATAGTGACATGGGTGGTACATGAACTGTTAAATGATAACAAATTAACGTAATAAATATAATGCAAAAAATACTAATACCCCAAACATGGCAAGGTATGTGCAATAACATGTTTAAATTATAATAAAGTATTTAAGGTTTACATGTTATTTTTAAATTATCTTTTACTATACCATTTTTTCCAATTATTTAACCTACTGTCTGTACTTTTGGTGGTACCACTAGATCTTGCACTTGTATTTATATATTCAGACTTTTAAATAACACTATGAAACTTAACTTGTTGGTCATTTCTGTCTGAATATAATCACAGTTGAAAATATAAATGTGAGTTAACCAACAATAAAAGACTAAAAAATAGAAACAAGTCTGTGTCTTATGGTTATAAGACATGTTTTAATGTATTTTATAGAAAACCTTAAATTGGAATTACTATGACTCAGCCTTTCATTCCAGAATGCATAAAGCTATCAGTTTTATTTCTTTTGTTTATTTTGAGACCAGATTTTGCTAAGTAGACTTGGTTTACTTATAACTTTCTATTTAGCCTAGACTGGGCTTGGATTTATAGATATATCTCTCTCACTAGTAGTAAGACAATAATCATGTATCAACATATTCTGCTAAACTGCCAGAAGTAACTTTATATATTTCTAAAAATATTCTTATTCTGGGAGGACTGAGCTAGACAGACTCAATGACAAGCTTCAAACTGACTTTTCAGGAGATCAGGCCTAAGTTTCTGTTTCCCAGACTGGACAAGTCTTGGCAAGTCAGTTACTGAAAAACAAAAAACAAAAACAAAAACAAACATAGTCTGTGGGCAGCCAGTCAAAAGCTGCCCCACCACCTAGCCTAAGGCAAAAACAGTGACATAGCAACAGTTCCCAGGTCCCCCAGGAATTGTCTAGAGACCAAGCCAACCAATCAGATCACCTACCCCTTCCTGAAATTCCCTAAGCCTGCTCACTCCTCAGTCTCTATCTTGACACATGGTAGAGCCCTGTATACTAGAATTCTGCATAATAAATGCTTTTCACCTTTGCACACTATGTGAGTCCAAGATATCATTATTCAGTGAGTCATGGCTCCTTGCATTTGGGGGCCCATCTGGAGTGTGCTGGCGACCCATGACACAAATATTTTAGTGTATTTTTGATCATTAAATCCAGGTACCGCGGGGCCCACATTGGAGAAGCTAGAGATAGAACCCCAGGAGCTGAAGGGGTCTGCAACCCTAGAAGAGGAACAGCAATATGAACTAACTAGAACCCCCAGAACTTGTGTCTCTAGCTCCATATATAGCATCAGCCATCATTGGGAGAAGAGGCCCCTTGGTAATGCAATCTTTATATGCCCCAATACAGGGGAAGGCAAGGGCCAAGAAGTGGGAGTGGGTGGGCAGGGGAGCAGGGAGGGGGCAGGGGGGAGGGGACTTTCGGGATAGCAATTGAAATGTAAATTAAGAAAAGATCTAATAAAAAAATGAAAAAAAATCCAGGTGCTTGGTTGTCTCTCCTCTTGTTCATGTCTGTGTTTCTGTTTAAGGTTTTATCTGGAGGCCAAAAGGGGCAAAGCAGATGCATATTTTGTCACATGGCCAGGAGCTACAGGATGCTCTCACCCCCATATTAGAAGCTGGAGGACTTGTTGGTTCTCATTTTAGTTCTGAACTGGCTGTAGGTCTTTGGATCTCCCATGTGTAGGCAGGAAGATTGTCTGAGACAGCCTTTTGATTCTGTTTTCTTAGGAAAGTTGTTCTGTTTATCTCTGTGTATTCCATTGTGGTAGTTGTCTTATACAAGTTTTCTTTGATTTCTAAGACAGAACAGGCACAAAGCATCCCACTGAGCTTAGTCCTGAACTATTTTAAGGCCTTTTGCCAGGTCTGGTCATTTGACCTGGCAAACTAACCATTTTTTGCAGGAAGGAATGGCACATCTATCAAGTAGAATGGCATGATAAGGGGACTTTTCATCTCCCCACCATTTACAGGATGAAGGTTGTTGTCTATGAGGCCAGAGGCCACCTGGACCAATTGCCACATATCACCTTGTGGCAATAACTGATTGAGAAGGCCCCTGTTTGGATGAGATCCTCTTTGTTACTGGCTTCTCTACTCCCTAACCTCCTTGGTCCCCTGCCTTACCCCCTTCTGCCCTGAGAGGATCTCTGTTCTCCTCCTTGTATCCCTGTCCCTGTCCAGTCAGCCCTAAACACCTCTGATTCTCCTGACATCACTTGGAGTTTACCTCACACTCCAGCCCATACTCACCAGAGGGCTCTAACACTCCAGGCTACAGGATCTCCATATGCTCAAAGGAGACAGTTAATGATTTATTTGCAATTTGCCAGTAATGACCTTTACAATTTGAAGCTGCAGAATCCCCCCTTTTCAGTGAGACAATCAGCTCTCATAGCTCTTCTAGACTCAATCACACTGGCCTATTAGCCCATCTGGTCTACCACAATATTCTGATGAGGTGCCTTTCAGAGGCCACCAGGTGGTCCACAAATTTATCTAAGGTTAGCCAGGTGACAGACAAGAAAAGAATGAAAGCCCTAGAGAACACCTATAGAGGCTTACTGAACTTACACTTCCTTTGACCCAGAAGCCAGAAAACAAAACAAAACAAAACAACAACAAAAACAAAAACAGTTAGTTGTCTATAGAATATCTTTCTATGAATCCAGCCCTTCAAAAGAATAATAAAGGGAAAACTCCAACACAAGAAGGGATACTACACCCTAGAAAAAAGCATAAAAGTAATCATCTTACAAGAAAAAAAAAAACAAAAGAAAAAAACTATACAAACATAATACCATCTCTAACAACAAAAGTAACAGGAACTAAGAGCCATTGATATTTTATATCTCTCAATATCAATGTACTCAATTCCCCAATAAAAGAACATAGGCTACCAGACAGGTTACTTAATGAGGACCCAGCATTTTGCTGATTAAGGTAAGCATACCTCAGTGACAAAGACTAAGAGGATTAAACAATTTTTTCCCAGTGGTCCCAAGAAACAAGCTGGAGTAGCCATTTTAATATCCAATAAAATATACTCTGAAGCAAAAGTTATCAAAAGAGACAGGTAAGGACATTTGATACTCATTAAAGTAAAAGATGATCTCTCAGTTCTGAACATCTATGCCCCAGATGCAACGTCACTTATATTTGTAAAAAAAAAAAAAAACCTTACTAAAGCTCAATACACATTGGACCTTACACAATAATAGTGGGAGACTTCAACACCACATTCTCACCAAAGGACAGATCATGGAAACAGAAACTAAACACAGATAGTGAAACAAAAAGAAGTTATGAAACAAGTAGATTTAACAGATATCTATAGAACATTTCACCATAAAACAAATGTATATACCTTCTTCTAAGTATCTCATGGTACCTTCTCTGAAATAGACCATATACTCAGACAGAAAACAAGCTTCAACAGATCCAAAAAGACTGAAATAATCC
This sequence comes from Mus minutoides, assembly GCA_902729485.2. Taxonomy (NCBI): domain Eukaryota; kingdom Metazoa; phylum Chordata; class Mammalia; order Rodentia; family Muridae; genus Mus; species Mus minutoides. The sequence goes on from LR749546.1 coordinate 239,957, forward strand.
CATGCATTCTATCATTACCATGGACTAAGGCTGGTCTTCAATAATAGCAAAAACAACAGAAAGCCCACATACTCATGGAAACTGAATCACTCTCCATTCAGTGATAATTTGGTTAGGGAAGAAATAAAGAAAGAAATTGATGTGGAGAAAGAGGAACACTCCTCCATTGCTGGTGGGATTGCAAGCTGGTACAACCACTCTGGAAATCAGTCTGGAGGTTCCTCAGAAAATTGGACATGGTACTACTGGGAGATCCAGCAATTCCTCTCCTGGGCATATACCCAGAAGATGTTCCAACTGGTAATAAGAACACATGCTCCTCTATGTTCATAGCAGCCTTATTTATAATAGCGAGAAGCCGGAAAGAGCCCAGATGTCCCTCAACAGAGGAATGGATACAGAAAATGTGGTACATATACACAATGGAGTACTACTCATCTATTAAAAACAATGAATTTATGAAATTCTTGAGCAAATGGATGTATCTGGAGGATATCTTCCTTAGTGAGGTAACCCAATCACAAAAGAAGTCACTTGATATGCACTCACTGATAAGTGGATATTAGCCCAGAAACTTAGAATACCCAAGAATTTGCAAAACACAAGAAAATCAAGAAGAACAAAGACCAAAATGTGGATACTTCATTCCTTCTTAGAATAGAGAACAAAGCACCCATGAAAGGAGTTACAGAGACAAAGTTTGGAACTACGACGATAGGATGGACCATCCAGAGACTACCCCACCCAGGGATCCATCCCATAATCAGCCACCAAACCCAGACACTATTGCATATGCCAACAAGATTTTGCTGAAAGAACCCTGATATAACTATCTTGAATGAGGTTATGCCAGTGCCTGGCAAATACAGAAGGGGATGCTCATGGTCATCTATAGGATGGAACACAGGGCCCCCAATGGAAGACCTAGGGAAATTACGCAAGGAGCTGAATGGGTCTACAACCCTTTAGGTGGAACAACAATATGAACTAACCACTTCCCCCAGAGCTCTTGTCTCTAGATGCATATGTAGCAGAAGATGGCCTAGTAGGCCATCAATGGGAGGAGAGGACCTTGGTCTTGTGAAAATTATATCTCCCAGTACAGGGGAATGCCAGGGCCAAGAAGTGGGAGTGGGCAGGTAGGGGAACAGGGTGGGGGAGGGTATAGGGAACTTTTGGGATAGTATTTGAAATGTAAATAAAGAAAATATCCAAAAAAAAAAAGAAAAGAAATTGAAGACTTTCTAGAATTTAACAAAAATGAAGACATAGCACACACAAACTTATGGTACACAATGGAAACAGTACTAAGAGGACAATCCATAGCACTAAGTGCCTTCATAAACAAATTGGAGTGATCCTACACTGAAAACTTCATAGCACATCTGAAAGCTCTAGAACAAAAAGAAGCAAATGCACCCAAGTGGAGTACGTGCAGGAAACAATCAAACTCAGGGCTAAAATCAACCAATTAGAAACAAGGAAAAATATACAGAGAATCAACAAACCTAAGAACTTGTTCTCTGAGAAAATCAACAAGATAAACTCTTAACCAAACTAACTAAAGGGCACAGAGACATTGTCCAAATTAACAAAATCAGAAATGAAAAGGAAGATAAAACATCAGAAACTGAGAAAAAAATTTAAAAATCATCAGATCCTACTACAAAAGTGGAAAATCTGGATGAAATGGATAATTTTCTAGACTGACACCTTGCACCAAAGTTAAATCAGGACCAGATAAATGATCTAAATAGTACCATAACCCCTAAAGATATAGAAGCAGTCATTAAAATCTCTCAACCAAAAATAGTACAGAATTCTATCAGACATTCAAAGAAGGCCTAATACCCAAACTTCTCAAACTATTCTACAAAATAGAAAGAGAAGGAATACTGCCTAATTCATTCTATGAAGCCACAGTTATGCTGTCACCTAAGCCACACAAAGACCCAACAAAAAAAGAGAAATTCAAACCAATTAATTTTGCTTCTGAATATCACTGCAAAAATACTCAATAAAATTCTTGCAGACTGAACCCAAGAACACAGCAAAACAATAATTCATCATGATCAAGTAGGCTTTATCCTGGGAATGCAAGTATGGTTCAATATACAGAAATCTATCAACATAATCCAATATATAAACAATCTAAAAGAAAAAAAAATCACATGATCATCTCACTAGATGCTGAAAACTCCTTTGACAAAATACAAAACTCCTTCATGTTAAAGGCCTTGCAAAGATTAGGAATTTAGTGCACATACCTAAACATAATAAAAGCAATGTACAAGAAGCCAACAGCCAACATCAAATTAAATGAAGAGAAACTTGAAGCAATTCCACTCAAATCAGGGATAAGACAAGGCTGCATACTCTCTCCCTATTTATTCAATATAGCACTCGAATTTCTAGCTACAGTAATTAGACAACAAAAGTAGGTCAAAGTAATACAAATTAGAAATGAACAAGTCAAAATATCACTATTTGCAGATGATATGATAGTGTACATAAGTGAACACCAATATTCTACCAGAGAACTCTTAAACCTGGTAAACAACTTCGGCAAAGTGGCTGGATATAAAATTAACTCAAACAAATCAATAACCTTTCTCTACACAAAAGATAAATTGGCTGAGAGACAAATTAGGGAAACAACACCCTTCACAATAGTCACAAATAGTATAAAAATTCTTGGCGTAATTCTAACCAAGTCAGTGAAGGATCTGTATGACAAGAATTTCATGTCTCTGAAGAAAGAAATCAAAAAAGACCTCAGAAGGTGGAAAGACTGCCCATGCTCATGGATTGTTAGGATTAACATAGTAAAATTGGCAATCTTACCAAAAGCAATCTACAGATTCAATGCAATCCCCATCAAAATTCCAACTTAATTCTTCACAGAAATAGAAACAGCAATTCTCAAATTCACCTGGATAACAACAACAACAAAAAGGATAAAGGCAATTTTCAACAATAAAAGAACTTCTATGGCTATCACCATCCCTGACCTCAGGCCATACCACAGAGCAATAATGATAAGAATCACATGGTATTGGTACAGAGACAGAAAGGTACATCAATGGAATAGAATTGAAGACCCAGAAATAAACCCACATAGCTATAGTCACTTGATCTTTGACAAAGAAGCCAAAACCATACAATGGAAAAGAGAAAGCATTTTCAACAAATTCTGCTGGTCTAACTGGCTGTCTGCATGTAGAAGAATGCAAATTGATCCATATTTATCTCTTTGTACAAATCTCAATTCCAGATGGATCAAGGATCTCCACATAAAGCTAGATACACTGAATCTAATAGAAGAGAGAGTGGGAAAGAACCTTGAACACATGGGCACAGGAGAAAATTTCCTGAACAGAACACTGATGACTCAGACTCTAAGATCAACAATTGACAAATGGGACCTTGTAAAACAGAAAAGCTTCTGTTAGGCAAATTACACTGTCAATAGGACAAATCAGCAACCTACAGATTGGGAAAAACTTCCCTATCCCCACATCTGATAGAGGGCTAATATCCAAAATATCCAAAGAATTCAAGAAGTTAGACTCCAGGAAACCAAATAAGCCAATTAAAAAATGGGGTACAGAGCTAAACAAAGAATTCTTTTTTTTTTCTTTTCAGAAACAATAGTAACTCAATCACAGGGAGGAACAACAAGAATCCTAATCTTGTAAGCCATATTAAATCTAAATCCTCCAGTGACAAATCCTGGCAGATTCTCCATATAAGCCATGAGACACTTAGTTGCTACATGTTTCCCTCTTGTTATCCTTGTTCAAAAAGCCCCTACCTCTCCTCCTCTATCCAACCTGAAGTCCCACCTACTCGCCCAATGATTGGTCCCTTTATTCATTTGGGGAAAGGTTCACAAGAAGTCACCTGATATGTGACTCATTCCTTGTTCCAGACAACCCCTCCTGGGAAAACAGAATTAACATCCAAATACAGGCATCACCAGGGCCATCCACAACACTTCTTCCTTTCTGTTCTAATAAAAAGCAAAACTTTTCTCTCAAATATAGAGTACAACTATTACCATTTTGTAATTTATAAGGTACATGATAGACCTAATACCTAGTCCATCATTTTTGTCAATAAAATAGAACACTGTCATCTATCCTAAGACTTATAATTCTACACCTGACTTATAACCTGGCTTTAGATTATATGCCATCTGAAAACCATCCTTTTCAGTCTGTTCTCTCAATGTTAAATAGCCTAGGTTGGCTATGAGACTATACAGTCTTTCAACCCCGTCAGAAATCTGAGAATGACAAACATTATCTGAAGATATAGGAAGCCTAACACAGCTTTCAGGACTGAGATAAGTTATAGAGACAGTTGTCTACCCACAGAACCCCAGTAAGTCAGTAAGTTGGAGCATCAGTCTTCAGCCTTCTGGCCTAGGATTATCTAACAGACCTTTGAAAAACAGCAACTGTTAAGGACTAGCCTATTCTGTCTTGGCAGAACTACATTGTCTAACTTTTAAGAACAGTACAGGTCTGAAGGAGAGATGGGTAATATCTGTGCAGTGGCCACCTAGCTACAATGTTTCACCTCAGCTGGAGGTAAGATGGGAAGCTGTTAGGAGAAGATTTGTCTCAACAAGTGAATAAATAACATTAAATGTCACATTCTGTGATTTTCTGATGGTTTTGAAAACCAATTATCTATGTTAAGTAATCTGGACTGTTGTCTGTTAATTACCCTCAGCTATTTCTAATTAAAATATCTGAAAACACCCTAACTATAAACTCAGAGCTATGAATTTGCTATTCATACCTTAACTCACAGGCTTAAACATCTCAGATTAGTTTTTAATGGCATTTATAGAAGGATTGGGTCCAAGCCTTGTACTTATAAAATTTTGTATCAATAGAAGAAATTTATACCAATGAAACCTTGCTTCTATATCAAAATAAATTCTGTACCAAAATAAGAATTTATGATTTCAACTTAGTAACAATTATAAAGATTCTTACCAAACGAGATTATAGATATACAATCAATTCTAGCTATTTCCTCCCTGCTCCAATTATCGTTTCGAAATTGCCTTGAAGAGCAGTCTTAGAGTAACTGCCTCCAGCCCCAAATCCCAGGGAATTGGGACAACAACTATTCATAACTTCTTCAAGCTGAATATGGGCATTGAGATATTTCTGAAGGGGGGATAGGAAAATGGGGGAGTTGGTTGGTCTTAAAAAGGCCCCATGAACAATTTATATCTGATGTCTGTGTCCTGACTAGATATGGCCAAAAGTCTAAGACATCAGGAGTTCAAGCAAGTCAGTTCAGCATGTCTGACAATGAGACTCTCCAAGCCTATATTTTCTGTAACATACAAGTCTCAAAACAAAATTTTAGTGTTATCAAGATAACTTTATTTTGTTTGATTCTCTGGAATCTAGTCCTCTGGGGATCACCCTCTATCAAATCTGATCCATATTACTCTGGAAGCTGAATAGATACTAATTACCTTTTCTAGAAACGCAAAGACAAAACCTTTCTCCCAAATCAGCATATCCTTGAGCCAGTAATCAGAAAAACCTATATATTGATCTCTCTCCCAGAGGAGTAATATAACCACAAAACTCAAAATTACACCCATTTTGAAAGTTAAAACAATCCCAAACAAATGAAGTAAACTAAAATACTGTATGTACCTATTCTTTTTGTTTGTTTGCTTTGTTTTAGTTTTTTTAGAACATGATTTTAATATTTTCAACTGTTAACTTTCAACAAACAGAATAATTATTTAAAGATAGGTTTCATTGTTATATCTCCCCTTTCATTTCTGATTTTATTAATATGGATACTGTTTCTGTGTCTTCTGGTTAGCCTGGCTAAGGGTTTTTGAATCTTGTTGATTTTCTCAAAGAACCAGCTCCTTGTTATGTTGATTCTTTGCATAGTTCCTTTTGTTTCTACTTGGTATATTTCAGCCCTGATTTGATTATTTCCTGATATCTACTCCTCTAGGTTGTATTTGCTCCTTTTTGTTCTAGAGCTTTCAAGTGTTCTGTCAAGTTTCTAGTGTAAGCTTTCTCCAGTTTCTTTTTGGAGGCACTTAGAGTTTTCCTCTTACCACTGCTTTCATTGTGTCCCATAAGTTTTGGTATGATGTGTCTTCATTTTCATTAAATTCTAAATAGTCTTTAATATTTTTTTCTTTATTTCTTCCTTGACCAAGTTATCATTGAGTTGAGCTTTGTTCAGCTTCTGTGTGTATGTGGGCTTTCCGTTGTTTTTGTTGGTATTTAAAACTAGACTTTGTCCATGGTGATCTGATATAATGAATGGGATTATTTCAATCTTCTTGTATCTGTTGAAGTCTGGTTTTTTTTTTCCCAATTATATGGTCAATTTTGGAGAAGGTACCATGAGGTGCTGAGAAGAAGTTGTTCTCTTTTGCTTTATGATGAAGTGTTCTATACATATCTGTTAGATCCATTTAGTTCATAATTTTTTTAGTTTCACTGTGTCTCTAGTTTCTGCTTTCATGATCTGTCCATTGCTGAGAGTGGGGTGTTGAAGTCTCCCACTATTATTATGTGGGTTGTGATGTGTGCTTTGAGCTTTAGTAAAGTTTCTTTTATGAATTTAAATGTCCTACTATTTGGATAGATGTTCAGAATTCAGAGTTCTTCTTGGTAGATTTTTCCTTTGACCAGTATGAAGTATCCTTCCTTATCTTTTTACATAACTTTTGGTTGATGGTTGACTTTATTTGGTATTAGAATAGCTACTCCATCTTGTTCTTGGGGCCATTTGCTTGAAATTGTTTTCCAGCCTTTTACTCTGAGGAAGTGTCTGTCTTTGACACTGAGGTGTGTTTCCTGTATGCTGGATCCTGTTTACATATCCAGTCTATTAATCTATGTCTTTTTATTGGGGAATTGAGTCCGTTGATGTTAAGAGACATTAAGAAAAAGTGATTACTTCCTATTAGTTTCTGATAATTCCAAGTAACCTTAGTTTCTTTTGCTTATGTTCTTATGCTTGCCTCTTGCTATCTGATTATCTTTAGTGCTACCTGCCCTCACTATATCTAACTGGAGCCTATCCTTCCTGTCATCCTGGTTGTTTCAGAACTTCTCAGAGTTCAGCAGTCTCTGTGATCCTGTGATTTTGGGATCCTGTAATCCTAAGATCATGGGTGTTTCAGATATCCTTGGAGTCAAGCTGCCTCTGGGATCCTGAGATCCTGGTGTGACCAAGTTCCTGGGATCGTGGGATCCTATGATTCTGGGTGTGTTAGAAGCTCCTGGGATTCAAGCTTCTTCTGGGTGTTATGGGACTGGCTACGGAGTTAATGCCCAAGGTCTTTTCAGGGCACTGGCCCAGACTGGAAGGAACCCATGCCACTGGTCAGGCAGAGTTCCCCCGTGTCTGGGTCTCGCTAGTCCTAGTTACTTCCAGTGTTGGGGCAGATGTTGTGTCCTCCTCCCCTCTGATCCTATGATCCTGGGCTTGTTAGAGTGCCTGGGAGTAGAGCTTCCCCTGGGTGTTGTGGGCCTATGTGCCTATTCTTAGGCCTTTTCTATTTTGTTAAGCAGGATATTAGCCCAAGATTCCCATGAAGCCCAAGTTAAACAGAATTTGAGCATCCTGTGAGGCATATTAGAGCAATATATCTTTATACCGTCTTTCTGTCTGCCACTCTACGTAGAGCAGCCATCTTGTTATACTATCTATCTATGGGGCTCTCTGTCTGGAGCCATAGACATTAATTTTATTAACACCTATTATAATATCTATCTGTTGAGTTCTCTACCTGGAGCTACAGACATTATTAATTAATACCTGTTTATAGCAGGTAATTATTATTGTCCTTTCTTCTTGGAGTCAGTGACTAATTTTTTTCCTATCCTAGTTTGGAACCACAGGCAAAAATCCCCATGTGATTCAGACAAATCTGTATACAAATCTTTCATAAAAGCAAATAATCCCAATTTTATAAATTTACAATTCAATCCATATCTGCCCTAACAAGTAGGCAACTTCCATCCTCCTTCTCCTGACTCAGAGCAGCCTGCAGTCCCCACAGCAGGGGACATCAGAGCCTGCTTTCTTTGTTTCAATTCCCTTGCTTGAGTCCACCTGACATACCTCAGTGCTATCCACCTACTCACTTAAACAACAACAAAACAAACAAACAAACAAACAAACACCTCTAACTCTCAGGCTAATAACCTTAAATTTCTAGTGGATTCTTGCCAAACACTTTGTTTTACCACCTGTTGCAGGAAATATTAAAAAAGGTCTGCACTTCCTGAGCTACACCCAGCTACTTTCAGCCCCTGGGTGTCTTGCCTGGCAGTTCTCATCTAGTGGAGACTGATTCAGAGCTCCTCTATCCACCCAGCTCGCTAAGTTTCCACTGGCAGGTCATTACCACTCCAGCCCTATACTTCAAATACCCCATGGCCTTTGTGGTGCACATCTGGCAAACCCATGCTTTGCTGCTGTACCTTTCTATCTTGAACCCAGTCAAACTACTGCACGAAGGAAAACACCATACAAACTTAGTTCAGAAACAATGGTAACTCAATCACTGAGCATAGCAACTAGAATCCCAATCTTGTAAGCCATTTTAAATCTAAATCCTCCAGTGGTGAATCCTGGCTTATTCACCATATAAGCTGGAAGACACTGGTTTCTGCATCTTGCCCTTGCCTTCTCACTATCCCCATCCAAAAAGCACAACAAAGAATTCTTAACTGAGAAATCCTGAATGTTTGAGAAGCACTTAAAGAAATGCTCAACACTCTTAGTCATCAGGGAACTACTGCAAATTAAAATGACCATGCGATTCCACCTTACACAAATTAGAATGGCTAAGATAAAAAACTCAGGAGACAGCAGATGCTGGTGAGGATATGGAGAAAGAGGAACACTCCTCCATTGCTGGTGGGATTGCAAAGTGATACAACCACTTTGGAAATCGATATGGTGGTTCCAAAGAAAATTCAAATAGTTGTACTTCAAGATCCAGCTATACCACTACTGTGCATATACTGAAAAGATGCTCCAACATATAACAAGAAAATGCTCTCCACTGTGTTCATTATTTATAATAGCCAGAAACTAGAAATAACCCAGATATCCCTCAATGGAAGAATGGATACAGAAAATGTGGTACATTTACACAATGGAATACTTTTCAACTATTAAAAAAGACTACTTCATGAATTTTGTAGTCAAATGGATGGAACTAGAAAATATCATCCTGAGTGAGGTAACCCAGATCCCAAAGGACATACATGGCATATACTCACTGATAAGTGGATATTATCGCAAAATCTCAGAGTACCCATGATCCAACCCACAAGACCATATGAAGCTAACAAGAAGGGAGGCTAAAATGTGGATGCTTCAGTCCTACTTAGAAGGGGGACAAAAATAAACACAGGAGGCAGAGGGAGGGAACAGGGTGGGAGAGGGGAGTAGCAGAAAAAAAGGTGTAGGGTGAAGACCAGGTATGGGAAGAGGAAGGAGAGAAATCCAGAGTTCCAGCAGAATGAATTGAAATAAGCAGCAGTGGGAGCTAGGGAATTGGGTGGAGGGACCACTAGAAAGTCCCAGAAGTTAAAGATGAGAGAGAGTCACAGTACTCAATGGGGATGACATTAGCTGAAATACCCAACAGCATGGAGATAGAACCTAAAGAGACTACCTCCAGTCTCCAGACATGTCTCCCAGTGGAGGGATCCGTAATCCATCCACCCATCTCATAATTTTTAACCCAGAATTACTTCTGTCTACAGGAAAAGCAGAGAAAAAATGGAGCAAACTGAAGGTAAGGCCATATGGAGACTGCCTCACCTTGGGAGCCATATCATCCACAGACACCAAGCCCCAACCCGAATGCTTATGCCAATACATGATTGCAAACTGGAGCTTGTCCTCTGAGAGGTTTTGCTAGCACCTGACTGAAACAGATGCAGACACTCACAGCCAACAATTGAACTGAGCCTGGGGACCTTAATGGAAGAAATTGGAGAAGGACTGAAGGAGCTGAAGGGGATTTCAACCCCATAGCAACAATGATATCAATCCACTGGACCCCACAGAGATCCCAGGGCCTAAACCACCAACCAAAGAGTATAAACGCAGGAATCCATGGCTCCCACTACATATACAGGAGAGGACTGACATCAGTGTGAGTGGAGGTGCTTGGTCCTGTTGCACCAGAGAAGCAGGATGCTAGAGGGGTGATCTGTGAGTGGATGGATGGGTGGGGGAGCACCCTCTTAGAGGCAAATGGGGCGCAATGGGGGGGGGGAACATTCAGAGGGAAAACCTGGAAGGGCGACAACATTTGACATGTAAATAAATAAATAAGTAAGTAAATAGATAGATAGATAAATAGATAGATAAATAAATAAATAAATAAATAAATAAATAAATAAATAATGAAAATGGTCCCATCCATGTTCTGACCTTATCTCTAGAAGAATTCAAACTGTTTCCTCAACTGCCCCATTTCTGAGCCCATTACTCCAGACGTTTTGGCAGAAGACCCTGAGGACTGGGCAGAAAGGAATCCAGTAGGAACCACAAATCATTGAGCCCTGGTTCTAGTCCAGTTAAAAGATGTACTGGCCACCCTAGCCTGAATCAGGCAATAGCTAATGCTCAGAGAGCCCAGAATAGAGATTGCCCCACACATTAACTGGCTCTTGGAAGTTGGGATACTAACTCCTTGCCAATTGGCATAGAACACTCTTCTCCTTCCACTCTTGTCAGGTGTGACATGGTTGCAAATGTAGCTCTACGACACAGTTTTGGCTGTGGGAGCATCATCAACCTGAGTAATGTCTTTCTTGTACACAGATAACATTGATCTTCCTTGTATGTTTTATGTTTTCTATGCCTATTTGTCCTCAAATACAATTCTGGTAAAAATTTCAGGGAAAGGCATTGATTGAGGCATTACCAGGGAAGGAAACGGCTCTAATGTCTATTAGGACAAACTGCTCTGGCCCTGGACATTAAAGCAGTCAAGCCAGGCATAATGGGACAAAGGGACATAAATGGGTTCTGGATGTGGAGGTTGAGGGCCTTAATTGTTCTCTGGAAAACATTAGCCAACTCATGATCATTAAGTTGTACCAGGAAATATTTGAAGCAGGAAATGTTTTTTGAGAAAGTTGACGTTTCAGTAGTTAAGAAAATTGAAGATTCCCAAGGAAAAGGAACTCTGGCCCTGGGTCGATAAGGATAGGGATGCTCATAGAAACACAATGGACAAGACAGAGGAAGAAATAGCTGGGTTTACTGCATTAGTGAGCAACGGTGAGAGCCCCCATGAGGGGAGATCTCTAATAATAGAAAGTTTGATTCAGAAATTTTATTGGAGAAAATTGGAAGATATCTTCATAATAAAAAAGATAAAGGATGGGTAGAAGAGTTTGGACCTCTCAAGGGGGCAGATACATTAGTGAACTGATCTTTCCGGAGAAACTGAAACATACTGATTTGAGACCCTGGCATTGCCTGCCAAAGAAAATTAGGGTACAAACTCTACGAGATAGAATTCAGGCTTATGAAGGATCCTGAGGGAAGCTACACGAGGAATTAATATTGCATATGAAAAACAGATTGAAAAGCATTGTAGAAGTAAATACTTTGGTGGACTCAACCAGAAGAGATCTAAATTTGCTAAAAATATTAACATTATTCTGATCTGTTTAGCACCTGTTTTCATGCTAACACTGTAGCCACAAATTTATGCCAGGATGACCTGTGATTTGGAGGTTTTCCCAAGAGTTAAATGTTAATGTGTAACTTGCTTTTGCAGACTCTGAACTTGACTTTATGTGTGCACTGTGCTCTTATTGCAACTTATGTTTAGGCTGCCTGTCCACACTGTGCCAGTTAATGCCAAATAATACACAAAAGAAGATGGCATCGTTCTCAGATATAACTGTTGTAAGTGGTGGACGTTTAATGCCCTTCACAACTGCCACAGTTATTCTAACCCAGTTGATTGTCATTTCACATGCATTCTATCTTTACATTTGAAAGATTGCTTACAGCTTCAAAGAACACACTTGACATATCTCACTAACAGGAAATCTGCCCCACACCTGCCTGCCAAGTAGGAGTAATACTCACATGGCAGATTTGAAGTGTTCTGTAGTAAGAAGCAAGACTTACAAGAGTTTAAAGCTGAGGATTTCAAAGCCACCATTCAACTCCGCCTCTAGACTAAATGACATAGAGAAAAGAAAACTAAATGAAAGGGAGCCTGTATGCAAAAAGCAATCACAAATGTAAATCATTATCAGATTTGGCATTTATTTGTAATGGTTTCGACCCTGACAAAGCAGGAGAAGGTTACTGAGAAAAACAAAATTGTATATGAAAGGTGTAATTGTGTATTGCTCTAAATTGTGCCTTATAATTGATATTTTCATGTATATGTAAAATTACTGGGTTCTAAAAAAGTCAAATACATTTGAGTAAAAGTACATTGTTTTCATCATAATGATTTTGTTGATGAAGGACAATATAGCTGCTGATGCAAGTGTTCTGGCTCTTTTGTTTTATCATTCACTTCTGCTTTTAATATAACTCCCCTATATTTTCTCTTCTGCTCCTTTGGTTTTAATCCTTCCTTTCCTTTCATTTTGTCTTTAGTTTTTATCTATCACCTTTCTGACTCTTATGTAGACATTTTAAAGACCACATGTCTTGCCTTTTTTATTTTGTTTTATATTCTCTGTATATTATAATCCTAATGTTGGAGTGATGAAAACTGTACCATACACAGTGCAAGATACTGCCTTCGATTAAGCAAAGAAATGGAGTTCTATCTTCCTTAAGCATATCTATTATCATGGTTAGTTACACCTAGAAAACAAAACATTTTAGAAACAGAAGATGTTTCCATAATACTGCAACAAGAAACATTATTATCAGTTTGTTAGACTCTAACGTTATTGAATTAGTGCTGATTTTTAGAAATCCAGTATTCATAATTTCTTGCATTGAAGACAAGAAATCAAGACAAGTAAAATACTGAAGTCAAAATTCTTCTGTGAAGCAGATACTGCAGACAAGTCCTTTAATCCGATTTAGAAACATGGTGCTGATTTTAAAATGAATTGTCAAAGGCACCCAGTGTTCCAGAGAGGTTCCCTTAGCTTGCACAATGTCTAACTTCTGTTATGATCAGGCATCTTCACCAAATAAGAAGAAAAAGTAGAATCAAATCTTACTGTCCAACATGATTGATTTGTGTGCTTGCCACATCTTAAACTATCACATACAGTTTCTTTAAATTGCAAATGTTAAACATCTCAACAGTATAAAAAGTTTGATAAGTACCTAAAGTGCACAATGATTAAATGTTTTCAAGCTATTTTGCATATCACTTGATATGATAATTAAAATTGTTATTATTAATACAAGAATAGAGGCACTTTGCATTTTAGTATTTTGTAAGACTTAAGAAATATCTTAATTGTGATTGCTATCATCTAATTAATTCAGAAAATTTTCCTATGAATATGTTAGCTAACAACAGAATATTTTTAATGTTAAATAGATTCTTTTGGTGGGGTGCATCTCTGATAGTTTTTAAAAATATAAAACATCAAAATTATTCATTTTTAAATATTTATGTTTATTGTTATTCATGCACAAATGCCTCTGTTTGCATTTGTGTGTGTGTCTGTGTGTCTACCCATGTGCAAAGGTATCTATGGAAGCTAGGAAAGGACATTAGACCCCCAGAAGCTAGAGTTACTGATGGTTTAGAGATACCCAACATGGGTGTTAAGAACCAAACTCAGGTTTTCTATAAGAACTGTAGCTCTCTTAAATATCTCTAGCCTCCAATTAACTCATTCTTAAATTAAAGAGATGAGCTATTAAAATTCACTGGGTTACTTTTTCCATCAGAATGATATGCCTTTCTGTGGTAGGCTACATAAATGGCACAAGAGAGCAAATAGAATGAAATATGAATTTGGATGGAGTAATAGAAGAGTGATGTTTGAAAAATGGTTCTCAGATTTCAGGTTTGGTGTTTATAATCAGTAAAATTTTATAGAAATTAAATTATGATGTCCTGGAAGAAAAGAACATTATAGCACACAGCAGGTCCTGGTGTTCCCCCTTCCCCTTCTCTCGGTCTCCTGATGTTAGCAGAGCTATCATATTGGATACATGCCTAGTGCCAATTTTCCATCTTTATGTTATACAGAATGTCTCCACAAGTGCCTTGGAGTTTCTGCGCAGCCTAGGCATATACCAGAAGAGGGGGCATTTGGCTTCTTGAATTATTATCACCCAATTGTAGATAAGAATTAGAGGACAATCACCCCCAGCTTCCTGGTCATTGATGAAAATTTTTGAAATGTGTTCTACAAAGTTCTTTGCAAGATTCCATGGGTGTTAAATGATATTTACTTACAATGACAGCCAGTGGATAATGCATGTTTCATTAGCTTTTCCTTTTTCCTCTTAATCTCCTTATTTTTTTTTCAATCCTGCTTCTTAGAATTTTCTGCCAAATAAACTACTTCTGCTGGGGGAGTTGTTTAAAATCCTGCTTTGGATAGAATCCAAGATCATAGGGTATCTTCGGTAGGGTTACTATTGCTGTGATGAAACACCATGACCTAAGCAACTTGGAGAGGAAAGGGTATCTTGTGTATTCTGAGCTTTTGGGCTAATATTCACTTATCAGTGAGTGCACACAATGTGTGTCCTTTTGTGATTGAGTTAGCTCACTCAGGATGATATTTTCTAGTTCAACCCATTTGCCTATGAATTTCATTAATTCATTGTTTTTAAAAGCTGATTAGTGCTCCATTGTATAAATGTACCACATATTCTGTATCCATTCCTCTGTTGAAGGACATCTGGGGGTCTTTCCAGCTTCTGGCTATTATATGTTACATAAGCTTAGATATTATGTTTGTATTCTTTTAGATAAACAATACTAATTATTCTTTTTCTATATATTAAGATTCATTTATTTTTATTTAATGTGTATGGGTGTTTTGCCTGCATGTATATGCTTCATGTAAATGCAGTGTCCACAGAGAAAAGAAGATGGCATTGGAGTCTGTGGAACTGGAATTACAGATGGCTTATGGGCTTCTGTGTAGATACTAAGAACCAAACCACAATCTTCTACGAGAGCAGCAGGTACTCTTAACTGCTAAGCCATATCTACAGAACCAGTTGTCCTCTTTTGTCTGCTAAAAGCTATGTACCACATTGACACCCTGAATGAATTAATAAAATGATAACAAGCTTTTAACTTTCAATATTTTTACACATTTAAAGTTTTGAAATGTTAGAGGTCACCCACTTTAAGAAAAAGTAACCTAAAAATTGTTTATTATCTACCAATCACAGCTCTGTTGTCCATAAATCCAAGCTAAAAGGACCTTCAGTCATTTAAGATATATAAAGTTTACAAATTCAGCTCTTACTTAAATATTTCATTAGCAGAGTAATGTATTGGGTCCCTTCCTACTGGAAGCTCTGGAACCACGATCTAATATATGTTTAGGTGATGCAAGAATGAGTCTTCATCCTTCCAACTGAGCATATAACTGCCTTGGTTATCAGAACACCTGTGGTTTCCAAACTATGGTTAAGGGTACAGTCTATATATTTTTCATCCAAATGACACTACTCCTGTTTTGCAACAACCCTTTCTGAAGAGAAGTAGATACTTCAGTGGGCATTCTAATCCCAATTCATTTCTTCATCTTTTGGTTTTGAGAGTTATTTCTGACTCCCCACCACATCTGCCCTTTAAACTTGTTTATATGTGGGAGGTGGAGGTAGATTTCTTTGCTTTTTAGAACGGAACACTGAACATTTAACAGAATCACATGCTATGCCTCCAATCCTCTTGGTGTCTTATTATATCTGAAGCTATTTTAAGTTTCTTCTTACTGTAGTCATAACAATACAGCTCTTTTTGCTTTCTTACAGGCAACTGCTCTTATGTAAATACTGATGCCTTCATTTTTAAAATTAATGTGTCTATTGTTTAGCTTTAAATTTAAATCCAGTACCAAAAGTTTATAATCAGTTAACTACCACCTACATACACGCCAGTGGGAGGTTATCTCCAGGCACTCTGGCATAGATAAGCATCCTGTTAACTAGGGATGAAAACATTCAAGCTCAGGACCAAAGGCAGATGTGAAGTAGATGGAAGGCTAGTGAAGCTGATCATGGCTCTACCCCAACCTTCCTACTCTCTGTCCATGTAGTAGAACATTAGTGATAGGATTGTGGCTATTAGTCCATTTAAAATGTAGGAAATATAAGACATAAAGGCTTCAGTGTGTGTGTGTGTGTGTGTGTGTGTGTGAGAGAGAGAGAGAGAGAGAGAGAGAGAGAGAAAGAGAGAGAGAGAGAGAGAGAGAGAGAGAGAGAGATCTAATGAGAAATAAAAAATAAAGCTTTACTTTCTTCACCACAGATTGAGGTCTTTTGACACTCTCTCAAGATCCAATTCACAGTCTGATCTTCATCCTCAGAAGACGGAATAGAGCTGGAACTAATTTCATCTTCTAGCAGGGATGAAGGCTTTGCCAAATCCCATAGAAAAGCATCAATCTACTGGTTTTAGCTGACTGTGATGATCTTACAGATCAAGATAAAGCAGATTGAAGCAGCCTTTAAATCCAGACACCTGGTGCCACTGGACTACTAATGCAAATCTAGTTAGCAATTTCTGATGTACAGTTGAGCTACATGGAAAAATCACAAAAGTGTAGAAACCTTAGCTGACATTCTACTTCAGTATGGAATGCTCGTTTCAGCAACTGTCACTATTAGACTCACAGAATTGACCATTGTAGACATGAATAGGGAAAATGTAAATAAAGTACTTGCTTTGTAAGTATGGGACCCTCATTTCTGCCACCAGAACTCACATGAATAAGCCAAGTGTGATGGCGCATTACTTTGACCTCAGTAGTTGTAGCTGGGAGTCAGGGACAGGCAGATCCCCAAGGCCCCCTACCAAGGTAGCTAGTGCCTGAGGAATGGTGTCCAAGGCTGTTCTAGGCATGTACACCCTGGATAAACACAAACACGCACAAACATACTTAACACATGGACATGTATATGATGGAGGCCTATATTCAAGTGTTTGTACTTTTTCTTTTTAATTTGATTATGGAACCTCTCTTCTTTTAAGAGGTGACAATTGGTGTCATTGTTTCATCAATCTGAATGCCAAACAGGATAAGCAACCCTAGCAATCAAGCTCAGAGTTGGTAATTCTTTGGGAAGAGTTAATTATATTCATATGTCACCATCTTTTTTTTTTCTTCATATGTCACCATCTTATGGTTGTGTTTATTTAGGCTCTGCTCTGTGATCCATCCAATTACTTTAACTTTAATGCTTGTGTGCCTCTCAGAAAGTATGGTATGATAGAACATGACACAAGTCACCAGTAGTTTAAAAATGGACCATTAATATTAAGAAGTGCAAAGAGCATCACAATGATATTATCTGAACCCAGTTTAGCTCTTCAAAAAGCTGTACTGGGATTTGAGCCAAAATTGGTTTAATTGCAAACACCATAATTTACCTCAAACTGTCCCCTGGGCATATAGCCCTATGTTAGGAAAGAAAGAAAAAAGAAAGAAAGAAGGAAAGAAAGAAAGAAAGAAAGAAAGAAAGAAAGAAAGAAAGAAAGAAAGAAGAAAAAATTAAAAGCTGTAATGAGTCATTGAGTCTTCCCTGGGTATCAATGTACTTTTTTTTTAATTATTATTTTTCCTCAGCAACTATCAAGTATAAATACCTACATCCTGTAAGACAAAGTTCAAATTAAAAATAGTTGCCTTCTCTTTATTCTTTGTTAGTAATAAAAGTCTATATAGAACAGATTTATGAATGGTTAAAGCTTTGTTGCATGCATTCCTCTCAAATACATTTATGTTTGACTGAAAATCACATTAATGTTGAAACTCCTTTCTCCATACCTTCTTGGAGAAGTATTGGCTGTCCCTTTTGGTGGATAATATTTTCATGGGCATCTGTCAGGTAAATAGACTTGGAAGACAGGGACAGTAAAAACAAATGCTAAGCACAGCATATGTTCTCGAAGTTCAATAATGCAACAGAAATCTCCACACAGTTAGCTTCCAGGCCCACTTCAATCATGCTGTTGAGACACAAAACCTTGAAAACAAGCACAAACAGGCATGCACTCCTGCTTCTTGCTGGCCCACAACTAATTAGGTCATTCTTGCCTGATGCAGAAATCTCATGTCTTCTGGCAGCAGCCATGAAACTTGCTTTACACCTCCTTAACTCTCCAACAGAAGAGTATCTGGGATGACACACAGCACAGTACTGACCCACCAGGTGCTACTTGCTTTGTGGTACATGCTTGCACACGTCCCTGTCTTGCTGTAACAGTCCTATTCATTTTCATCTCATAGCTGAGCAATCTTGCTGTCTTACTTTATTCTGTTCTGCCCTTCTATGCCTTACCTAGGATATTTCTATTTTTTTTTGCATATTAGATTTTGTTACTATTCGTTTTTCAATAAATCTTTTTTCATGGTTTGCAGAAAATGTAAACAACATTATAGACTTCTAGGTTCCTTTTTTTTCACTCTTTTTTAGATATTTTCTTTATTTACATTTCAATGTTATCCCCTTTTCTGGTTTCCCCTCCAAAACCCATCTTCCCCTATACTCTCTCCCCTCCCCCTGCTCACCAACTCACCCACACCCAATTCCTGGCCCTGGCATTCCCCTACACTGGGGCATAGAGCCTTCACAGGACAAAGGGTCTCTCCTCCCATTGATCACCTACTAGGCCATCCTCTGTTACATATACAGCTGGAGCCATGGGTCACACCATGTGTACTCTTTGGTTGGTGGTTTAGTCCGTGGAAGCTCTCAGGGTACTGGTTAGTTCATATTGTTGTTCCTGCTATCGGGCTGCAAAGTTCTTTGGCTCCTTGGGTCCTTTCTCTTGCTCCTTCATTGGGGACCCTGTGCTCAGTCCAATGGATGGCTATGAGCATCCACTTCTGTATTTGTCAGGCACTGGCTGAGCCTCTCAGGAGACAGTTATATCAGGCTCCTGTCATCAAGCACTTGTTGGCATCCACAATAGTGTCTGGGATTGGTGAGTTTAAATGGGATGGATCCCCAAGTGGGACAGTCTCAGGATGGTCATTCCTTCAGTCTCCCCTCCACACTTTGTCACTGTAACTCAAGAAGTTAGACTCCAGAGAAACAAATAACCCTATTAAAAAATGAGGTACAGAGCTAAATAAAGAATTCTCAACTCAGGAATACCAAATGGCTGAGAAGCACCTGAAAAAAATGTTCAACATCCTTAGTCATCAGGGAAACACAAATCAAAACAACCCTGAGGTTCCACCTCACACCAGTCAGAATGGCTAAGATCAAAAATTCAGGTGAGAGCAGATGCTGGGGAAGATGTGGAGAAAGGAACACTCCTCCATTGTTGGTGGGATTGCAAGCTGGCACAACCACTCTGGAAATCAGTTTGTCTGTTCTTCAAAAAAATTTGGTATAGAACTACTTGAGGACCCAGCATTTCCACTCTTGGGCATATACCCAGAAGAAGCTCTAACATGTAATAAAGACATATGCTCCACTATGTTCATAGGTGCCTTATTTATAATAGCCAGAAGCTGGAAAGAACCCAGATGTACCTCAACATAGGAATGGATATAGAAGATGTGGTACATTTACACAATGGAGTACTACTCAGCTATTAAAAACAATGAATTTATGAAATTTTTAGGCAATTAGATGAAACTGGAGGATATCATCCTGAGTGAGGTAACCCAATCACAAAAGAACACACAGGATATGCACTCACTGATAAGTAGATATTAGCCTAGAAGCTCGAAATACCAAAGATACAATTCACAGATCACATGAAACTCAAGAAGAAGGACGATCAAAGTGTGGATACTTCGATCCTTCTTAGAAGGGCAAACAAAATACTGATGGAAGGAGTTACAGAAATGTCTAGGTTCTTAAGTGTCCTGTTTCTTTAATTTCTTTCCTTGCTCTGGCTTCCTGATCTACTGATACTTTATCTTTCTCTTCTGCCCCTTGCAGAGTGGGTTCTTTATCTCTTACCTAACATTAAGCTATTTATAATATTGTGCCCCTTATCTTGATTTTTACTGGGAGAAAAACTTAGCATATAAAAAGAATGAGCAAACAGAAGATATCCTAGATGTGGAGAAAGTTCATAATACAGCAAGGTTAAGGGGTTAGATGGTCATCTTTGCTCTGCCTGACATAGAGTGTATACTTAACCTAATAGCTGTATGGCTCTTGGTTTCCAACAGTGACCCTCTTAGTCTCCCATCTCCTGGGTGCTCTCTATAGCTCACTATCAATATATGTATCTCTCAAGCTTCTTGTTGCACCCAAGAAGGCACCAGCTAGAAGTCAGAGCATCAGAGAAAGAGGAAGCTTATGCATCTTGACTCCCTGTTCATGGAACAGTGGCTGAAGGAGGCTGCATATGTTCCTCTGTCAGCTTTCTGCAGATCTTGCCTGTGGCCCTTTTACACAGCTCCTGGACATTTGGAGACTTGAGTGCTAATGGCTTTCTGCTACTAGTTATCTCAGAGGACTTCACTATTGTTCACCCTTCACCCAGTTTTGAAAATTACCCTTTGCATTAAGAAAATTTTAATCAACCATTGCCCTACAATCAAACACTGGACAAGCATTCTTTTTTATGGCCCTTTTCAATGGAAAAAGAAGTTCATAAAAGCTGTCTGGTTCTGAGGCTGAGGGCACCAACAATATCTCTAGTGGGTGGAGGCAGAACACAGAAGTGAACCTGTGTGTTTGCCTTTTCCAGAGTTAGAGCTGTCTTCAAAATGGTGAGTTTCCTTTCCAGCAATGCTTATAATTCATTTGATTCATTATTAAATATACCAAAACATGATTTTAAACAAAGTTCCTTTTCTTCTTGATGCTTACAAGTTTCTTAACAGTGGACAATTCATTTATAGATTGTACAATGGTGAAACAGAGACATAATTTATGCTAAATAAAAATAGATAAATATTTTTTCTCTACTATAGGTAGCATAAACTACTGTTTTGCTTTTCTGGGTAGATCATCTATTCAGTCTGAATGAAGAATTATCCTCTTCAAGAAGAATTCTGTTATCTTCACAGTGGTCTAACTAAAATAGAGACTCAAAAGACACGATTCACAATCATTCCTACCAGCCCATTCTACTAGCCCGAAAAATTGAGAAGACAATGCCAATGGTATTAAAAGTAAGAGCCTCAAGTGCTGGAGTGCAAGATAAAAACATTATCAAGAATTAAAATTTATTCATATTAGAACACTCTAAGAGTCTTGTATAATCCAGAAGGATAAAAGACTCCATCAAAAAGACTGATTTCAAGGAAAGGTAGGGGCCTGTTCTCCCTGTGGTTTTGGATTGGATTAGATTTGTCTCCACTCAGCTATTGAGTGGATTATGTTTGCACCAGCAGGTGCACACACCAAAAAGCCTTACAGAAAAGGGCAGACCTGCAGAAGTTTCCTTCTGATGTTTTTGGTCCCATTCATTCCATTACTTAGTATATGAAAACTCCTGTACTTCTGTAATGTTCACACTCAGTACTCACTGGTTATTTTAAAAGAAGTTTGTTTGACAAATTTCTGGCTTATTAGAAATACTGTTTAATCCTTTCTGACTTTTTGTATAAGTATCTTGAAAATATATCCTGATATACCTGGGAGACAAGCAGCATACTCTCTGTGGGAATTAATACAAGGTGTGTGTGGCTGTACCTGTGTGTGTACAGATACACAATATTATCTATAAAAATTGTCTAAATAAATGATTTGAATAGAACCTTCAGCCTACATAGTTCTATGACATAGATAAAAGTGACTAATATGGCTGGACGTGGTGGCGCACACCTTTAATCCCAGCACTTGGGAGGCAGAGGCAGGCGGATTTCTGAGTTTGAGGCCAGCCTGGTCTACAAAGTGAGTTCCAGGACAGCCAGGGCTACAGAGAAACACTGTCTCAAAAAAAACCAAACAAACAAACAAAAAAAAAAGACAAAAAACGACTAATATATTTATTTTAGGTAAATATATTTTTTATATCATTGAAAAAATAGTAAAGCTGAAAATGTTTTCTTGAACTGTTTTCACCCTTTGAAGAAAGGTTATAAACCATAATATTCAGTATTATCAGTGATATAAATATTTTTCAATATCAAAAGGTTAAGAAACAGGACAAAAAAAGAAAAAGAAAAAGAAAAAGAAAAAGAAAAAGAAAAAGAAAAAGAAAAAGAAAAAGAAAAAGAAAAAGAAAGCCATCTCAGATACTGTTAGAGCACTATAACGTGTGTGTGCTAGAAGCAGTGAAATCCAAAACACAGACATTGCCTAACTCTTGAAGCACAGCCTCGGAGACCAGGGTGAGTCATAACTCACTCTCTCCTGCAGACTTTGCCTGCCTGGTACACATTATCCCGACGTCAAGCAGCTGAACTTCACAGTGGGGTTCAGTCAGACTGAGCTCTATCAGGTCAATGTGACAGAATGCAGAGCAAATTTATTTTCAAAAGAAGCACTTAGTTCCCTCTTTCTGCCTATGGTAGTCCTAAAAGAATTGAAATTAATTTGGCCTATTCCTTAAAAAGTAACTTAAAGCTTCAAATCCTCTTCCTAAAACACAGGTTCTGCTACCACGCCCAGCATCTGTTTAAACACTTACTTGCTAACTTATTAGAGATTATTCTCATGTCTTGGAAATTCACTTTATGTTTTCAATTTACAAACTGTCGGTATGTTCCTCAGGACTCAAAAGCCATGATTATATAAAGTTGACAACCAAAATTTCTATTTGCATTTGGTCACAAACATGAAGTCATAAACACCAACATGTGATTGATATAATAGCTTTTGATCTAGAAACTAAACACTTCATTCTGACATTTCATCTAAGAATATCTGTTTCTATCTGAACAAAATAGTCTTTGAAATTCCAACATGTTCTTCTACTTTAAAAGTTGCCAATCTTTCTTACATTTTCCCTGGAAATTGTTAGAAGCAGGAAGTCTTGAGATCAACTAACTTATTTCATTCTTAGGTGTTGAAATATTTGTTCAGCTGAATTCTTACCAAAAGCCACACAAGTACAATCTTGTGTCTCTTTGAAGTCATCTGTTGGAGGGCAGGGAGGGATTTGAATAACCCCTGTTATCCAAGTTCTGACACATATACTCTCTACTACATTATCCATGCACACTATGAGGAGGACAGAGTCTCTGAAGGTTCAAGGAGTAAACCAAAGGCAAATGAGACCCTTCGTTAAACAAGGTTTAATAAGGTTCCATCATAACCCACTAAGCTGACCAAGTTCCAGATATAATCTCTCAGATGATAATAAATCAATAGATGATCTTTCTTCTGAGCCCAGCGGATGCAGCTAGGGCCCTTCCTCTGCTCCCCACACCCCAGGACTTTAGGATCGCATCGGGGTTACATGTGAGTGGAGTGCAGCAGTGGTTTTGGGAGCAGTGGGGGAGCAGTTGCCCGCAGGGGCAGGAACCAAAGAACTCACCCCCACCGGAGGCTGGGCTTCTCCCAGCCAGAACACCCCCTACCCTGCCATCTTTCCTCTGAGCCCAGAGGACACAGCTAGGGCCTTTCCCGCGCTCTCCACACCCCAGGACATTAGGATCACCTCTGGATCAGGGGACCTTGGGATCACCTAAGGATTACAGAAGAGAGGCAGCCTGCTGGGAGAGTTCTGACCCTAGAACTCAGGAAGTAGATCAGAGCTCCAGTCTGCTAAACACCGGACTTGCATGAGAAGAGCTTGCCTTCAGAGAGTGCTCTGATCACTGGATCTCTAGGGGAAGTTGGTCTACCAGAAGTGCTGTCAGAGGCTAACAGAACCACAAGAGGATCAATCACAATCCAGTGACAGCTTGGACATTAACATCAGAAATATCCAGATGGCAAAGGCAAACGGAAGAATCTCACTAACAGAAACCAAGAACAATGGGCATCATCAGAACCTAGTACGCCCACTGCAATGAATCCTGGATACCCCAACACGCATGAAAAGCAAGATGCAGATTTTAAATCATATCTCATCAGGATGGTAGAAGATTATAAGAAGGACATTATTAACACACTTAAAGAAATATTACAGGAGAACAATGCTAAACAGGCAGAAGCCCTTAAAGAAGAAAAACAAAAATTCTTCAAGGAACTACAGGGGAACACTGCTAAACAAGTAGAAGCCCTTAAAGAACTACAAGCAAACACTGCTAAACAGGTAGAAGAAACGCAAAAATCACTTTAAGAACTACAGGAAAACACATCCAAAGAGGTGACAGAATTGAATGAAACCATTCAAGATCTAAAAATAGAAGTAGAAACACTGAAAAAACCCAAAGAGAGACAACAGTGGATATAGAAACCCTAAGAAAGAAATAAGGAACCATAGATGTGAGCATCAGCAACGGAATACAAGAGATGGAAGAGAGAATCTCAGGTGCAAAAGATTCCATAGAGATCATGGACACAACAATCAAAGAAAACGCAAAATGCAAAAAGATCCTAACCCAAAACATCCAAGAAATCCAGGACAAAATGAGAAGACCAAACCTACGGATAATAGGGGTAGATGAGAAAGAAGATTCTCAACTTAAAGGGCCAGCAAATGTCTTCAACAAAATCATAGAAGAAAACTTCCCATACCTAAAGAAAGAGATGCCCATGAACATACAAGAAGCCTACAGAACTCCAAACAGACTGGACCAGAAAAGAAATTCCTCCTGACACATAATAATCAGAACAACAAATGCACTAAATAAAGACAGAATATTGAAAGCAGTAAGGGAAAAAGGTCAAGTAACATATAAAGGCAAGCCTATTAGAACACTCCAGATTTCTCACCAGAGACTATGAAAGCCAGAAGATCCTGGACAGATGTTATGCAGACACTAAGAGAACACAAATGCCAACCCAGGCTACGATACCCAGCAAAACTGTCATTTACCATAGATGGAGAAACCAAAGTTTTCCATGACAAAACTAAATTCACATAATATCTTTCCACGAATCCAGCCCTTCAAAGGATAATAACGGGAAAACACCAACTCAAAGAAGGAAACTACACCCTAGAAAAAATAAGAAAGTAATCTTTTAACAAAACTAAAGGAAGACAGCCACAAGAACGACTCCCATCTTTAACATCAGAAAATGACAGGAAATAACACTAATTTTTCTTTCATTTCTCTTAACATCAATGGACTCAATTCCCCAATAAAAAGGCACAGACTAACTGACTGGCTACACAAACAAGACCCAACATTTTGCTGCTTACAGGAAACACACCTCAGAGACAGAGACAGACACTACCTCAGAGTAAAAGGCTGGAAAACAATCTTCCAAGCAAATGGCTCGAAGAAACAAGCAGGAGTAGCCATTCNATTTCTCTTAACATCAATGGACTCAATTCCCCAATAAAAAGGCACAGACTAACTGACTGGCTACACAAACAAGACCCAACATTTTGCTGCTTACAGGAAACACACCTCAGAGACAGAGACAGACACTACCTCAGAGTAAAAGGCTGGAAAACAATCTTCCAAGCAAATGGCTCGAAGAAACAAGCAGGAGTAGCCATTCTAATATCGAATAAAATTGACTTCCAACCCAAAGTTATCAAAAAAGACAAGGAGGGGCACTTCATACCAATCAAAGGCAAAATCCTCCAAAATGAACTCTCAAATTTAAATATCTACACTCCAAATGTAAGGGCAGCCACATTCATTAAAGAAACTTTAGTAAAGCTCAAAGCACATATTGAACCTCACACAATAATTGTGGGAGACTTCAACACCCCACTCTCACCAATGGACAGATCCTGGAAACAGAAACTAAACAGAGACACATGGACACTAACAGAAGTTATGGAACAAATGGATTTAACAGATATCTATAGAACTTTTTATCCTAAAACAAAAGGATATACCTTCTTCTCAGCACCTCATGGTAGCTCCTCCAAAATTGACCATATAATTGGTCATAAAACAGGCCTTAACAGATACAAAAAGATTGAAACTATCCCATGCATCCTAACAGATCACCACGGACTAAGGCTGATCTTCAATAACAGCAGAAATAATAGAAAGCCAACATTCACATGGAAACTGAACAACACTCTACTCAATGAAACCTTGGTCAAGGAAGAAATAAAGAAAGAAATTAAAGACTTTTTAGACTTTAATGAAAATGAAGCCACAACGTACCCAAACTTATGGGACACAATGAAAGCATTCCTAAGAGGAAAACTCATAGCCCTCAGTGCTTCCAAAAAGAAACTAGAGAGAGCACATACTAGCAGTCTGACAGAACACCTAGAAACCCTAGAATGAAAGGAAGCAAATTCACCCAAGAGGAGTAGACGGCAGGAAATAATTAAACTCAGTGTGGAAATAAACCAAGTGGAAACAAAAAGAGTTTTCAAAGAATCAACCAAACCAGGAGCTGGTTCTTTGAGAAAATCAACAAGATAGATAAACCCTTAGCCAGACTAACTAGAGGGCAGAGGGACAGTATCCGAATTAACAAAATCAGAAATGAAAAAGGAGATGTAACAACTGATCCTGAAGAAATCCAAAACATCATCAGATCCTACTATAAAAGCCTATACTCAACAAAACTGGAAAACCTGGATGAAATGGACAACTTCCTAGACAGATACCAAGTACCAAAGTTAAATCAGGATCAGATTAACAATCTTAACAGTCCCATTTCCCCTAAAGAAATAGAAGCAGTCATTAATAGTCTCCCAACCAAAAAAAGCCCAGGACCAGATGGGTTTATTGCAGAGTTCTATCAGACCATCAAAGAAGACCTAATTCCAACTCTCCTCAAGCTATTCCACAAAATAGAAACAGAAGGTACTCTACCCAATTCGTTCTACAAAGCCACAATTACTCTGATACCTAAACCACACAAAGATCCAACAAAGAAAGAGAACTTTAGACCAATATCCCTTATGAATATTGATGCAAAAATACTCAATAAAATCCTTGCAAACCGAATCCAAGAACACATCAAAACGATCATCCATCATGACCAAGTAGGCTTCATCCCAGGGATGCAGGGATGGTTTAATGTACGGAAATCCATCAATGTAATCCATTATATAAACAAACTCAAAGACAAAAATCACATGATCATCTCCTTAGATGCTGAGAAAGCATTTGACAAAATCCAGCACCCATTCATGATAAAAGTCTTGGAAAGAACTGGGATTTAAGGCCCATACCTAAACATAATAAAAGCAATCTAAAGCAAATCAGTAGCCAACATCAAAGTAAATGGAGAGAAGCTGGAAGTAATCTCACTAAAATCAGGGACTAGACAAGGCTGCCCACTTTCTCCCTACCTATTCAATATAGTACTTGAAGTCCTAACCAGAGCAATCCGACAACAAAAGGAGATCAAGGGGATACAAACTGGAAAGGAAGAAGTCAAAATATCACTATTTGCAGATGATATAATAGTATATATAAGTGACCCTAAAGATTCTACCAGAGAACTCCTAAACCTGTTAAACAGCTTCAGTGCAGTATCTGGATATAAAATTAAATCCAACAAATCAGTGGCCTTTCTCTACACAAAGGAAAGAAATTAGGGAAACAACACCCTTCACAATAGTCACAAGTAATATAAAATACCTTGGTGTGACTTTAACGATGGAAGTGAAAGATCTGTATGACAAGAACTTCAAGTATCTGAAGAAAGAAATTGAAGAAGACCTCAGAAGATGGAAAGATCTCCCATGCTCATGGATTGGCAGGATTAATATAGTCAAAATGGCTATCCTGCCCAAAGCAATCTACAGATTCAACGCAATCCCCATCAAAATTCCAACTCAATTCTTCACTGAGATAGAAAGGGCAATCTGCAAATTCATCTGGAATAATAAAAAACCTAGGATAGCAAAAACTATCCTCAACAATAAAAGAACCTCTGGTGGCATCACCATGCCTGACCTTAAGCTGTACTACAGAGCAATTGTGTTAAAAAACTGCATGGTACTGGTATAACAACAGACAGGTAGACCAATGGAATAGAATTGAAGACCCAGAAATGAACCGACACACATTGAGTCACCTTATCTTCGACAAGGGAGCTAAAACTACCCAGTGGAAAAAAGACAGCATTTTCAATAAATGGTGCTGGCACAACTGGCGGTCAACATGTAGAAGACTGCGAATTGATCCATTCCTTTCTCCTTGTACAAAGCTCAAGTCTAAGTGGATCAAAGACCTCCACATTAAACCAGAGACACTGAAATTCATAGGGGAGAAAGTGGGGAAAATCCTGGAAGATATGGGCACAGGGATAAAATTCCTAAACAGGACACCAATGGCCTGTGCTGTAAGATCACAAATTGACAAATGGGACCTTATAAAATTGCAAAGCTTCTGTAAAGCAAAAGATACTGTCAATAAAACAAAAAGGCCACCAATGGATTGGGAAAGAATTTTTACCAATCCTAAATCTGATAGGAGGCTAATATCCAATATTTACAAAGAGCTCAAGAAGCTGAACGCCAGAANACAATCATCTATAGGGCAGTACACAGGGTCCCCAATGTAGGAGCTAGAGAGAGTACCCAAGAGTTGTAGGGGTCTGCAACCCTATAGATGGAACAACAATATGAACTAATCAGAACCCCCAGAGCTCATGTCTCTAGCTGTATATGTATTAGAAGATGGCCTAGTTGGCCATTATTCGGGAAGAAAGGCCTTTGGTCTAGCAATGTTTATAGGCCCCAGTACAGGGGAATGCCAGGGCCAAGTAGCGGGAGAGGGAGGGTAGGGGAGCAGGGCGGGGGGAGGATATAGGGGACTTTTGGGTAACACTTGAAATGTAAATGAAGAAACTCTCTAATAATAAATTTAAAAAGTGGAAAAAAATCAATAGACAATATAAATTTATGTATAATTGATGCCAAGATTAGAACTGCAGTATTTTTTTATTCTATGACAGTCATTTTTACTTTTAATCTAGATTTCACTTTTGCAATTGATATGTGTTATATGTTTGTGTGTTTAAAAGTAGCTAAACATTACTCACTGAGAATTCGGAATATTTTTTGCCCATTATAGAACTATCGTAAGGAAGTTAAACTCACCAAAGAAATGAAATACCTATACAATGAAAACTCAATACACTGCAGAAAAAAAGTTGAGGGAAACATTAGAGGATAAACAGATTTCTTATGCTCATAAATCAGAATAATTAATATTGTGTAAATATACATCTTACCAAAACCAATCCACAAGTTCAATGCAATCTCAGTGAAAGTTCTTAGGTCATTCTTTACATAAGCAAAGAAGCAAACAAAAAACGCATCTTCATTCACACACTCCGTCCACCATAAGCTGTCCCCTGGTCTTATCCCCAGCTCTGGAGCCTACAACCTGTTGTGGCCTCTGCTTTCTCTCTTTGCCTCCATTCTCAGAGAACTAAGCATTCTTGAGGAACACCCTGTTTCCCTCCCTTTGTGAAACTGAAAAACTTCTGAATTGCAAAGGATACTGTCAATAGGACAAAATGACAGCCTACTGATGGCAAATGATCTTTACTAACCACTCATCCAATATAGGAATAATACCCAAAGTATATAGGGGGCTGAAAAAGAAAGAACGGAGGAAAGAAAGAAAGAAAGAAAGAAAGAAAGAAAGAAAGAAAGAAAGAAAGAAAGAAAGAAAGAAAGAAAGAAAGAGGGAAAGAGGGAAAGAAAGAGGGAAAGGGAAAAGAAAAGAAAAGAAAAGAAAAGAAAAGAAAAGAAAAGAAAAGAAAAGAAAAGAAAAGAAAAGAAAAGAAAAGAGCCTGAGTTTATGGGTTCCCATGGAAAGCCTCATTTGGTAACAAGAAATATCCAGTTGGGGCTCTGTCTCCCCCAGTATTTGATGATTTCATTTAGAATGTTTTTACATATGTGTACACCTTGCAAAGAGCTGATGTAAACTTGTCATCTTTTGAGGTTCCTTGTCTCATATCTGCCATATTTTTAATCTTATTTTTTATTTTATATTTTAAACATACATACATATATACATAATACATACATACATACATACATACATACATACATACATACATACATAGTTTTTTTTTTTTTTAACTTTACAAGTCCTTTGCATCTGGCTTCTACTTTAGTGTTTTTATGTTATTCCTGAGAGTTCAAATAAGTTGATTTCTGTGTCTATATCTTTTACTTTTGCCTTTTCTTGGGGTCTTTTCCTTCTGTTTGATGGTTTGTCCAATTTTGATGCATTAATTTTTGTTTTATTTTATTTTTATCTGTTAGATATCTGTTTTCTAATGAGAGACAGAAAGGATGTAGACCAGATGGTAGGGGAGATGGGGAGGAACTAGAAGGAATAGAGGGATAGAAAACAGTAATTAAAATATAATATGAGGAGGGGAAACTATTTTCAATAAAAGGAACAAGAAGAAATATATATAATATTAGTGGATTTTTAAAAATCAGTATTTAGTATGTTATAATAAAAGTGAGTCAAAATTATTTTTCAAAGAAGCAAGAAAACAAACTAGGCAGTTTAAAAATTTGCTGACTGTAAAGTTCTCAAAAGATGAATTGCAAATGGCTAGTAAATACAAAGTGTTCATGATACTTTGCCTTTCGGAAAATGTGGAATAAATCCACTTTGGAATCCCATCTCACCCCAGTCAGAAGACTCATCATGAGAAATGTAAATTATAACAAATGTTGGCAAAGATGTGTATAAAGGGATACATTTATATACCCTTGGTAGGAATTTAAACTAGCAAAACCTCTTTATAAATTAATCTGGAAGTTTCTCAGAAAACTGGAAATAGAATTTCATTAAGACTCAATGATAATGAAAGAAAGAAAGAAAGAAAGAAAGAAAGAAAGAAAGAAAGAAAGAAAGAAAGAAAGAAAATAAAGGAAAGAAGGAAAAGGAAGGAAGGCATGGAGAGAGGAAGGGAGGAAGGAGAACATTTCCAATAGGTCCCTATCCCAATTAACAATCATTTTTCTTACACTTAAAGTTACACACCACCTTCAAATCCAAGGAAACTTATTAATGTTGTCTAGCTGTTTCAAATCAAATCCATGGACTGATATTTCTGAAATACACATGGGGCCACTTGTGGAAGAAATCAAGGAGTTTATGGTTTTTCTCAGCAATTTCACAAACTTGCAGTTACATAGAAGTAAAGTCCCGAACTCTTTTAATGGCTCTGGGGTCATTCTTCCCATTTATAACCAGGAGCTGTTTAGGTTTTAAATTTAGACTTCCCTATTTGTAGTTCTGCTTGAGGGCACAATAGGTCTATATATATCATCTATCCAACAGGATTCCTAGGAGGACAGTCACGGCCCATAATGACTTCTGCCCTATACACACTCTGGCCTAGTGTTTAGTTAAGGTCTTTACAGAGCAATGGGATCATTTGTAATTTTAACCAGAGTGGAAAATATTAAAAGTTTCTACAAAGAATGTGAGATTAAATGAATAAAAAGATCCTTGGGTTATTTGTAAAAATATGAAAAAGAAATTTCAATTTGTTTTGCAAACAATAAAACGTTTCCTGTAGTCATCCTGGCAACTCAGAAATGGGAGCATGGAATGCAAAGGCATATTTTACCCAAATCTGTTGATTGATAAATCAGTTCTGTTAAAAAAAAAAAAGGTGGGGGGAATGAGAAAAGAGAGTATGTAGTTACATGTTGGGAGTAGGACTTACCACTGACATTTAGCTAAATAGATACCATGTTAAACTGCCTTCTAAATACCCATGTTTATACTCAAAGACAATGATAAGATCAGGCTAATAAGAAAGCCTGTGAACAGCTCTGAATCAAACACTCATGGCAGTCCAAGATGCTGAAAATAAGCAACAGTTGTGGGATCAGCCCTACACTGGACCTCTACACCTCCCCTTTCTAACACTCAGAGGACATTTCAAAAAAGGGTACTGGAGAAATGTAAGAATCAGAGATATGGAGAAGGGATGCAAAATGTCATGCCCTAGATACCTCAGAGCCACTGCAACTGTGAACTCAGCAACTGTGCTTAAATGCATTTTATATATTCCATGTATATTAGAATAAATGGTACTACAAGTCCATGGTTTCATTACTTGGGTAAAGTAGTCATATACTTGAGGGTCAATGTCAAATCTATCTAAATAAAAAATTACTCAGTAATGTGTTATCAATGCTGTTAATCCAATGCTGTGGATCCAGTAAATGGCTAAGTCTGAAAATGCTAAATTATATCACATTGTGTCCTTAAAGGGTCTTTTTAGCTCTAGCGTATGCTTGATCCAAACTTGGATCTTTTCTTTATGTAATATGGGAAATGTAACAATTTTCTATAAAATATGCATGCCTTGTCCAGTGTAGATCATATGGACTATATTTAAAGATGAATCAACATATAAACTTTTAACCAACTATTCTTGCTCACACTCCTTATGCATCTAAAGTTGAGAAATGTCATAACATATACAGAAATGGAGATCTCAAAGGTCTCATAAAAAGGGAAGCAAAGCGCTTCATTTGGGGATAGATCTGTGTCTGTGATGTGGTTGTATGCAACATGTCCTACTTGGACTAGGGCCCAAAGTTAAAATAAATGATCTTGCCTTATCTAATTCCTAAGAAGTAACCCTTCTATTTAAACACATATTACTTTTATAAACTTTAGGTAGTTTTCAAGTGTTATATCAGTAACAATGTAGTAGAATAAAGTGCCTAGATTTTGAGGTCAGACAGCTTCTATATAATGAATGCCATTTTTTTCTAGATAGTTAGGTTTTAGCTCGTTTTATTTTTCCTTGTGGGCTACCAAATGGGGATAATAACATTATTTCCTTATTAGCATTATTAGGAGATTTGAACAGGAAAATATAAAAATGTTAATATTCTGCTCATTATACTGTCCAGTTTTCCTCTTACTGTTTAAATTAAAAAATACTTGTTTAGCCCCTACAGTGAATCCTGTACTTTTTTATTCTGTATGGATTTATCAGTGAATGACACAGAAAGAATCATTATTAACCTTTTGGAATTATGAAGAGAGAAATAACAAGTAAATGCATTCATATAGACATTTTGTGAGCTGGAAGATATTAGCCCATTTTCATTACTATTAAAAATACTTGACACATGGTAACTTTATAGGAAAAATAAGCATGTTTGGCTCACAGTTAAAGTAGAGGTTCAAGGGTTTTATGTTGGCTCAGATCTGGTTAAGCTCCTCTAGTTCATATCACATTATGGCAGAGGAATGTGCAGGAGAAAATATCATATGTTGAAGGCAAGTGAGCAGAAAGGCTGATGTTCCTGGATCTTTCCATGGAGCATGCCCAGTGCCTCAAGAACTCCATTATCTCTCATTGTCACCCCGAAGGACTCTTAACCTATGAATCTTGAGGGAAACAAGATCCAAAGCATAGTAGAAAGTCATATGGCAAATCATGTGAAGAAAATGGATCAGGCAAGCATTAATAGGCATAGGGTAAAAAGTAGTAAGTTGTTTAATAATTAGAAGTGATAATTAGAAGTGACTCCCCTGAGAAACTTGGGATCTAATAGAAGTTGATAATGTGAGAAGGGAGCCTTGTGGCTTCTGTAGAGAGATATGGAGGCAGAGACCAGGGCTAAGCCTTTGTCTTGTGCAGACCCAGTGTTCCTGACAAAGGAGAAGGGAATGGTGGGGAGGGCAGAACAGCTAATGAAGTACCAGCACAGTGTGTCTTTGCTGAGCAGGACTGGCTCTTTGAGGGAGATGTAACACTAGGAAAAATCTACAGCATGGTAGTAGCTTGTTTGATTCATATTTTAAAGGACTATTTTAAGAATGATGCACATGAAGAAGTAAGAGGAAGGGGACCAATAGAAAATATAGTACAGTAATTTAGGTGAAGGGTAAAGATACTTATGCCACAGAAAAGCAGCAATAAAGGTCATGATGAAACAAAATCACATTTAAGGGACATTGGTGTGGCTCAGTGTGCTGTGAAAGCCTGAAGACTCATGTCCAATACCAACAAACTACTGATGAAGGAGAGAACCAACTCTTGAGAGTTGTTTCTGAACATCCCATGTGTGAACCTTGGTATACACACACACACAAACACACACACACACACACAAACACACACACACACACAAACACACACACACACACACAAACACACACACACACACACACACACACACACAGAGCGTCTCTACTCAATAATAAATGAAAATGTTAGAAAGTAGCATCTAAATATTTTCAATACCACATCAATGTGATTTGTTGATAGATCTCATATAGCTTGGGATGAAAGTTAATTCCCCCATATTCTGTAAGATATACTGTCTATAAGCATCATTAGCCTGCAGACTATATAGTGTAATGAAATATAGCTGAAACTTAAATAGATTAAAGATACCTTACCAAAGAAGTAATAAACAACTAGAGTGCCTACAATTGAGGCTCCAGGTAGATGTAATCAATAACTATGTTTCTTTTGTCTGGATTTACATTACTTTTTAATATGGTATTTGTATCACTCACCCTTATAACCATTTTCCCTCATGAAACAATCTAAGAACTCAGAATTTCTGGAAGTGCCCCGAAAACACCTGTTATCCCTGTTTACTGGGTTTTGAGTCAGAAAGTTCGGGTGGATCAAAAGCTCTACAGAGCTGAGGAGATACCCTGTCAGATTTATAATGCATTTATTTTCATGCTCGGGATGAGAAATGACTAAGGTGTGGCTGAGCTAAACCTTTCTTGAATGAAAAAAAATATTCTGAGTAAAAGACCACACTTATGCTTCTGTTCAGATTTTAATAAGTTCCATCACCACATGAAGCAAATGGAAAACACCATTGAAAGCCAAGACAAACAACAATATGGTCATAGCCACGTAAACTTTTCCTCTAATGGTTCTCCATTTGACTCTTGCTCCCTGAAGGAGCAAAATTTCTCATTTAACACAAAAAAGCAATTTGCTCTGAGAGTCCTTGAATTAAACCTTCAGAATAAAAGGGAGGGCAGGCTACCATTTCATGAGGCTTAGCAAGTGCTGGCCTGGTCTTTACATCAACATCAGTTGATACTGCAATAAATTCCCAAGATCCCTCTCTCTTGTGGTGGCCTCTGATTGCAGTCAGCATTCAGAGCTGAAGGGTGATGAGAAACTAGAGTTCTTAGGTAGGTGGGGTGAGGGCAACCTATTTGGCAGTGAACTGCCCCGACCTGGTCCAGTTAATGATGCATGTACTTCAAGCTCTGCAGACATAAATTTGGCAGAAACAGACCTACACCAAAACAAATGCTAGAAGAACAGCCAGTGAGTAGTTGTAAAAGGGACTTGATTTCTATGTGCAAACCAACTGTGTTCTACAAACCTGAATTTGTTATTTGTTAGATTATAGACTATATAGACACATCAGCCATGAGAGCCAAGCATATCGTTAATGATAAGCTAACCCTGTGCAAAGTTGTATACCCACATCAACAGTCATGGAGAATATCCTAAGAGAGTGAGAATGTCTCCCTCAACCCCGCCTCTCTCTCTCTCTCTCTCTCTCTCTCTCTCTCTCTCTCTCTCTCTCTCTCTCTCT